>JACEFZ010016469.1:952500-975000 GCA_014155875.1 Cepaea nemoralis | reverse complement strand
TTCACCTATGCCTGTCATCAGGTCTCCAGGTTAAGTAATACCTTGATTGATTTGGAATTGACAATTATGTTGACCATTCTCTTCTGTACCTAGTTTTGTTCTCTACATCTTTTCCCATTAAAAGAAACAGGTTCTCATACATTGAGGGTTTTTAAAATCATTCCCCATTGCATGAGTATTTGTTTATAAACAGTATAAGTTCATCATGGTATCCATGTCGGTATAGTATTCAGGTGAATTCTTTTCTAATCAAAAGTTCAAGGCGAGTATATTCCCTCCTCTTCACCCTGTCTGTACTAAGATTGTACTTCATTTATCATCATCATCATCACTCTCATTATCATCATCATCATTATATCATTATCATCATCAGCATTATATCATTATCATCATCATCATTATATCATTACATTCAACAGGACACTAGCCCATATGTTGTAACATGAGTGATCAATAAAACAAAATGAGGTTTAGCTTAAGATACAAAACGAGATGCTTGTAGTACATGTGATGTGTAATATGGATTGTGTCGTGCTTAGGGCACAAAACCAGATGAAGGTCCCATAAGTGATATATTATACAAAGTGTTGTCATGCGTCGGAGTGCACTAAATGATTAATTAGTGTTTGGGTTATGCCGAACATGTTCTCCGCTGACAGACAGGACATTACACATAAAAGTTGCCTTCTATCATGAGATTGATTGTTAGCTTATACCCTTCTCAGCATGTTTCTTCATTCACTCATTCTCAGACATAATATTCATATGTATGGATGATCATTTCACTCAGTCATCAGACACAATCATATCTGTATGGATGACAATCAAGCATATGTATGTGCTTTACACAGAATACATTCACAGATTCAACCACAATGACATTACAATGAAATCTCATCATTCTACCATCCTTCATCAGAAATTATAATATTTTCCTGGATGATAATTAGTCATTCATACTGATGTGTTTTTACAAATGATACAGTCACATCTGTTTAACAATAATGAAATCACACATGAATCTCCACAGACATGTTCTCAGCAATGACATAGATTTATGTGATCATTAAGCATAATTATGAGATTCTCAAAGGATACTTCCTCAGGTGTAGTAATGATGAAAATACACATGGATCCCCACATGCTCTCATAGATTTATGTGATATACTCAAACCACATTCGGGCATTATGAATCTTAACCATTCTTGCATGCCAGTTGGCTAAGTATTATTATGTGGCACACATATTAATTCCATATGTTTACAACCACCTTGAAAAAAAATTCACTCACCACATGGGTGCTTTAACCCAACACACACAATTATAATCCCTATAGGAATCTATTTGGTTCTCATGTGTTCATGAAATATAAGAAATCTACTTGTTTGTTCATGTGCTCATGTCAAAAAATCTACTTGACTAATGTGCTCATGTAACTAAAAATACCTGACTATTACATATTACACTAATTTGTCTTACCAGTGTTAGCACATGTAAACTAGTTTTCTTAAATCTTAAGTTACTCACCACTTCTAAATCACTACTGATTGAGTTGAACTACTTAAGAAATATAATGTACAACTTCAGTCTAATGCTTAACATTAATAAGTTGTTTAGCTGGGAGAAAAATAAAACTCACTGTAGTTTTCTTAATGCACCGTTTATCTATGACTATGATAACTGAATATATTATTTAGTTTCACTAAATTAATTTCTTAAGAACTAACCACATGGTTTTACAACACATTGACTTACCATCAACTTCTTCTTGTTGGGAAAAAGACTCACAGACTAAACTTAAATTTACAACATTATTGTTTTACCTTCATGTCAAATGAAATGGCTTCACAACACATTGGCGACAGGTTTCCGAATCTGATTGCGATGTCTTTGTTGGATGAGGCTTTCCTCCTCTTAGTAATCAAATTATGTTATATTTTACTATTTGTTTGGGAGAGTGTTCTCACTCCGAGTGGTCTCGATGTTATAGTGTCCGCCTCGAGTGCTGGAGGTCCCGGGTTCAGGCCCCGGTAAGGACCGGGATTTATTTTAAAAAATCCACCTGGACTTCTAGTAATAAAAATTTCCCCTGGTCTCAGGGTAGTGAGATCTGACGCCCGTGTGTATTGTTGCGCACGTAAAACATCCATTGGCAGTTGGAAATCGAAAAAGAGTAGCCTAACGGCGCTGCCCGGGCAACATTTCGAGTTAAAAATCTACCCAAAGTATTTCAGGGTCCTCGCCGATGCAACGGAGTTCGTGCATTGAGCTCAGTTTCTCCAGACTCAGGTTTCAGTTAGGAGGAAAACGGAGCACTCATGGGTTAAACCGTGTGCCGTGATGTTGATCCAACGACTAAACGACTAAACTCCATCAACTGTCTCAGATCTTTTCTGTCCAGTGCGTGGTTGATGTAAACAGGCCGTGCTCCAGTTGTTCGTCTTTTTATGTACCTTTTCCCGATTCCAGTTTTTGGTATCTCGCCGAACTGGGTCTGTTGTTGTAAAATGTTGGATGTTCTGCAGCGGAACAAACTATCCCTGTTGCGGTGTCAATGTTGATTCCGTTCCGTTCCGTTCCTAGTTACGAATGGTCCCGTTCAACCGCCTATATCGGTTTGGTTGTAGTTGGGTCCTTTATTGTGTGACTTGTTTTGATTCGTTCGTAGATCGGGCTGCTTGTTTTCGGCTTCCTGGTTTCAGATTGACTGATTTTGTTCGTTCCTGTCTTGATGAAGTGTTACATGTCTGGGCAGAGTCGCGCACTTGTTGAGGCCTGGAGTTATTGTGTACCCACCCCCGTATTGTGTACCCAAACCCTGTTTCCTTCAGGGAGTCTACCAGTCGTCGTTCCACCTGTGGTTCCTCCTCCTACCCCGTCTTGGGTTGTCTTCGAACCTTCCCGTTCGTCTGTCGTCTCGATGGTTCGATCTTGGCGTGGAGCGATTCGCAAATGCCCTACTGAATTGCTCTTGGTCTGGGTAGCCGTTCTCATCCAGTTCGATTTCAATTTCTTCTTCTTGTGCTTCGTCTTCTGTTTGGATCTTTGCATTTTCTGGTTCTTTCTGTGATTTGAGTAGTTCTATCTGGTCTCTTTCTTCCTGGATTTGTTTCAGCGTTTCTTCTGTTTTTGTTCTTTCTTCTTGAATTCTCGATAGAGTTTCGTCAGTTTCAGCTTTTATGGCGGCCATTCGAGCGACATCCTGCTCTATCTTCTGCTGGACTTGCTTCAGTTCGTCCAGTATGCGCTGAACTGCCGTTATCTGGGTTTCTTGCGTCTTGTCTTTATCTTCCTCCATGCTTTTGAACTGTGTTCTCAGGTCCTTCAGTTGGCCTTCCAGTTGTGCTTTGTCGCTTTTGGATAGTCGGTTGGTCGCCTCGTACTGCCTCCTGGCCTCCTTATATGGCAAGTTAGACTTGATGGCGATTTTCATAGCTTCTTTGCTGTCTTGATGGCAGGGGCAGCCGAGGTACCTGGCGCCGTGGTTGCCGAGGCAGTTGGCGCACTTTCTGTTGGTGTTAGGCCTCCTGAAGTCCGAGTCGTTCTTGGCATGCTGGCACTGACTATATTGATGGGGACCAGAGCAGTACCTACACACCTCCACATCGCTTTTGCAGGTGGCACGGGTGTGCCAAAATTTCTGGCACTTGGAACACTGCAGCACTCTCGGAATGTAGGGCTCTGGTACTTGGTCTTTCTTGTCCCATATAATGTATTGAGGGATCAATCGGCCCTCCGATGTTACGACGACAACTGTGGAGGGTATGTTGTTTTTCCCGATGATCCGCTCAGCACTGGTGATCTTGATCTTGCGGTTCTCCCTTGTTAGCATCTCCCTGATCTGGTCGTTGGTGAGATGGGTCTTGACTCGTTTGATGACCCATCTTTTGATCGAGTTGTGCCGGGCGGCTTCCAGTAGTATGCCGTGGTGAAGCTGGATGACGGCTTTCTCTTCTTGTGATATTTGCTGTATAAGTGCTGTGGTCTTTGGTTTTTTGTTGATGGTGACCACTATTCCATCCGATGTCTTGTGCAGCTGGCCGATGCTGTTTCTTCCCAGCTCGTTTTCCAACAGACTGATTATCTTGTCTGTTGGTAGCGCCGTCAGTTTAGCTTCTCCCACGCTTGTCTGCTTCAGTAGTATTTTGCCGGTGAAGTCTATAGTAGTAGTTGTTTCCTCCTGTGTGGAGGTCTCTGGTATATTGGGCTGCATCTCCTTGGTGTTGATAGTTTCCCGGCTGCTGCTGGCTGTAGTTATGGTTTCTGCGACGGGAACGGTTTCAGCTGATGTCGGTGCAGGACTGCTGCTGTTTGAAGAAACGAGCACAGCAGTCGCAGCATTCTTCTTCGCCTCTCCCTTCTTCTTCCCGGCTGCATAGAGCGCATGTCTCTGCGCGGCACTTTTAACGCGAGGCATCCTCTGCGTTAACCGATAAAGCGACTTGATCTCGATAGCGCGTCGAGTCGACTGATGAATGTTGATTGTTGTACAGAGAATATTTACAGCGCGTTACGGATTGTGAAAAATTATACCACAGTTGGTTGGTCGATTTTGGTTGACTGGCTGATTGATTGGTTGGCTAGTTGCTTGATTGGTTGGTTGATAGGTGGATTGGTTGCTTAGTTGATTTGATGATTGATTTTTTAGTTGATTGGTTGCTTGGTTGGTTGGCTATTTGGTTGATTTGTTGATTGATTGGTTGCTTGGTTGTTATGCTAGTTGGTTGATTGGTTAGTTGACTGGTTGCTTGGTTGCCTGATTGATTTGTTGGTGTGTTGACTGATCGATTGGTCGGTTGCTTATTTGGTTGATTACTTGGTTAATTGAGCAATTTGTTGCTTTTTTTGTTTTTTTTAGTTTGTATTTTGATTGATTGATTGATTGATTTTTTTGGTTGGCTTGTTGACTAATTTATTGGTTGGTTGCTTGATTGGTTGTTTGGTTGATTACTTGGTTAATTTATCAGTTTACTTTTTGCTTTTCCGTTTAATTAGTTAGTGATTTGATTGACTGATTGATTGATCGGCTGATTGATTGGCTGATTGATTGATTGATTGATTGATTTGTGTGTTGATGCGTTGATTGATTGATTATTGATTGATTGATTCACAAGCACAGCACATTTTCTAAATATCCATTGGCGCCCCGATATCATTCATCAAAGTAAACTAATACATGCTCATCTCAGTGTACGAATCCCCTCGCACTGGGGAAGAATCCAAAATGGCCCTACCAGATTCTATAGAAACAATACACGTTTGGTATAAGAAGTTATTCTAACGTGAGCATTCTTTGCCATCTCTCCTGGATTCGTAAAGGGAAGAGGAGTAGGGAAGGGCGTTCTGTGGTGTTTAACGCGCTCACAGCGTACATTGGACGCCCTATTTTCGTTCTTCCCCGCTCACCGCGTACATGGGACGCCCTAGTTTAGTTCTTCTCTGAAAACGCGCAGCTGCTGTGGAAAGAGGAAGATCCAAGTCTAGATTTAAAACGGACCCTTTTCGACTTAGAAGCAAAAGATATTAATTCTAAGCACTCCTAACTTTGTTATCTTATTTTACTGTTGAAATACGGATCTCTTCCTGTCTGGGTCATTTGAATCAGGTTTCTATATCTAAGCATTAACTGGACATTTCCATGCTCTGTTGCCACAGCAACCAGTTCCGGGTTTAACGGTACCTGCCGTTCAATGACGTCACAGGAAAAAAAAAAACAAACTCTTCAGCCATCATCTCATGCCCTCCCTAAAGTTGTTCTCAGCCCAGGTCTCCGAGTTTCAGTTATCTGATATGTGTTGGTGTTGGCGAATTTCTGTGTTATCTGGCCACGGGTAGCCACTGCAAGACAGACAGTTTTATTTGTCTAGTCTGGCCATTTTAAAACAAGTGTTAAGTGGCTGTAGCACCGAGCCATTTTGTAATCATGGTTTAGTTTAGTTTAGTTTAGTCGATGGATCAACATCACGGCACACGGGTGTAACCCATAAGTGCTCCGTTCTCCTCCTAACTCAAACCTGAGTTTGGAGAAACTCAGCTCAGTGCACGAACTCCGTAGCACCGGCGAGGATCCTGAAATACTTTGGGTAGATTTTTAACTCAGAAATTTTGCCCGGGCAGCGCCGTTAGGCTACTCTATTTTCGATTTCCAACTGCCAAGGGATTTTTTTACGTGCGCAACAATACACACGGGCGTCCGATCTCACTACCCAGAGACCAGGGGAAATTTTATTACTAGAAGTCCACGTGCAAAAAGTCCCGGTTCTCACCGGGGCTTGAACACGGGACCTCCAGCACTCGAGGCGGACACCGTATCTCGAGACCACGCAGCCTCCCTTTTGTAATCATGGTGCCAGTTCATAATAGTCGTGCGCAATGCTGATAGGCGTGGGCGATCTGATTCATCACTCCACACGTCACCAGAGTCTCGATAACTTCCAGGGGTCGGTGTGAAAGAGAGGTTTAACGCGTTAACTTTCTTTTCTAAACGCGATTTGTTGGGTTCATTACACTCGTCGGTCAGTTGGACTTAAATGTTAACTTCTCGTCCTGGACTCGCCGGTCAGTTGGACTTAAATGTTAACTTCTCGTCCTGGACTAGCCGGTCAGTTGGACTTAAATGTTAACTTCTCGTCCTGGACTAGCCGGTCGGTTGGACTTAAATGTTAACTTCTCGTCCTGGACTCGCCGGTCAGTTGGACCTAAATGTTGACTTCTCGTTCTTGACTTGGCGATATAAGCTGCAAGTACCTCAGAAGTCGAAGGAAGGATTCGCTTGATGGCGAGGGACACGTATAATAGGGAAAGCAAACTTTCACGCAAAAATCAGTCCAATGCATTCACCAGTAGTAGCAACTTAGTATCACGTGTCTCGACTACGCTGAAGATGAAAGCAAGCGTATGCAATACAAAACTAAACTTCTTTCTAACGAAGTGAGACGGATCGACAACAGTCTCCGTTGTGGTGAAGTTTGTCGAAGATTCAAAGTACATAATATACTGTTAGCTGCATATCCTTTACAGCAGTGGTTCTCAACCGGTGGGGAATTCCCCCCCCCCCCCAGGGGGGAATTTTGGGGTTTCCAGGGGGGGGGGGGGGAATGAAGATTATTTCAATATCGCGTTAATACAAGAACCGATTACTTGATCTTGTTTTTCCCTTCATACTTTACGCTTCTGTACGTATCACCCTTCTGAAATTCATTTTATAACGTAAGTAGATCCGCAAATCACATTTTATGTAGATGTCTAGACTTGTTTTAGTATGTGCTATTAAATTTAGCTTCAATTATTACGTATACTGTGTAGGGGCAGGGGGAAATTTTTAGGGAGGAAATACGAAAGGGGGGAATGACGTTCTAAAAATATGGTAAGGGGGGGAATGACGTCCTAAAAATATCGTGAGGGGGGGGGGAATGACGTCCTAAAAATATGGTGAAGGGGGGCACGGACCAAATAAGGTTGAGAACCACTGCTTTACAGGATGTGGCAATGAGCCCCAGCATTTTTTGGGCTTTTTGTTGTTACCAGGCAAGTTTACGTTCATTGGTTTTCCATGGCTTTCTGAACGACCGACGTTCATACCTGCCATGTTCCAAAATAGGAGTTAAAATATAACAGGCTGAGGTGAACGATACTAACCAGTAAGACAAGTCGAGAATGGGTTAATGAGACAGCTGACTGGACAGAGTGGGATGAAAACAACTCACGGATTAACGAAGTAGCGACTCAAGTAGAGACAGGATTCATTAGGAGTGCAGACAGCTCAATGGACACATGTACTCTAGGAAATAATTCAGTTTATGAATTACAGTCCATTTCAACTTGGAAAGTTATGAACTTCGGCGGCGCTAGACTTCCACTCAAAAACGATATTCCAGTACTTAATGTAACAGTGGGAATTGACTACAGTCAGACGAGCATGTTATTCGATCCAACGGCAAGGGCTGTGGATTGTGAGGATTACAGAACTATTAGCCTAATGAGTCTTATAACTAAGATACTACTCAAGGTCATTCAAGAAAGAATTCAAAATAAAATAGATGAGGAAGTAGCTGAAGAAAAATTTGGGTTCCGCAAAAACAGTGGTACCAGAAAAGCAATAATCCGTTTCCGGATGTTAATTGAAAAATACATAGAAGTTCAGAAAAATATATATGTCTGATTTATAGACTACAAGAAAGCTTTTGACAGAGTACAACATGAACGACTAATTACATGCCTTCACGACATAGGAGTAGACGGAAAGGACATCAGACTTATTAGTAACTTGTACTGGGAACAAGTGGCGTCAATTAAATGCGGATTTCGCCTCTCATAGAGATAAAATGAGGAGTACGGCAGGGATGTGTACTGTCCCCAAGCCTCCTCAACCTATACACAGAAAGAATTTTTAAATAAGTGCCTGGACTTACCATCAATGGAAGAATCATAAACAATCTTAAATGTGCTGACGATACCGTGTTACTAGCAGAAAGTGAGCAAGAGTTATAAGACCTAGTGGAACACGTACACAGGCATAGTGCCGAATGTGGTTAGATATTAACATCCTAAAAACGAAAACTATGATAATTAGCAATGGAAAGGAAAGGCCATCAATGAACATCACAGTAAATGGGGAGATACTAGGACAAGTAACAAGTTGTTCCTATCTTGGACATGTAATAACAGATGATGGCAGAAGTGAAATAGAAATCAAAAAGAGAATAGGAATGGCCAAAAATGCTTTCAACGGCATGAAATCGGTATTAACATCTAGAGCAGTGGTTCCCAAGCTTTTCAAGTAGAGGGCCATATCTATTATTTTCGGTAGTTAAGCGGGCCACAACGTTATAAAATTATAACAGTCTTGCAATATCATTCTTACCTTTCTTTTTTTTTTTAAAGTCAAAATTTCGTTTAACAATACATTTTATATCAGTTTCGAAAATCGCTATTAATGTAATTAATTTACAATTGTAACTGTTCTTCATAACCAGTTACTTAAGTTCAGATGCCAGTTTATCAATGTCTGGGCACAAGTCTGTCGTGCCCAAAGTCATAAGCGCAGCTAGGTTACTGTCGGTGAGTCTGGAACGTTGCTTGATTTTTATAACGGTCATTGCGGAAAGTGACTGCTCGCATCTGTAAGTCGAACCAAAACGACAAATATATCTCCCGGCGAATGAACGCAAGTGTTCAAATTGTTCGACAGGCAATAGACGCCAGAATGAAATTATATGATCAGCTGAAGGTGAAGCAGGTAGCTCCAGAAATGTACATCTCAGTGCAGAATTGCATTTCAAATCAATTACTTTGTGCTAAAGGTTTTGCGCACTCTGAATGGTCGGCAAGGCTGGGATATGGGAACTTCATAATGTTTCATTGTGAACTGAACAGGCGCAAATTATTGCACGCTGACGGGGCTCTCCGAGTGCATTTTTGAAATTATTAAAATATATTATATTAAATAACGAGGCCTCGCGTGCCACTTTCTGACAGCTGGCGGGCCATAAGTGGCCCGCGGGCCGTGGTTTGGGAACCTCTGATCTAGAGAGATTAACAATGCATTAAATATGAGAATTGTCAAATGTTACGTATATTCAACACTGTTGTATGGTGCGGCAGCCTGGACATTGAACAAGCAACTAGAAAGTCGAATAGATGCCCTGGGGATGTGGATATACGGACGAATATGTCGTATCTCATGGAAACAGAGACAATCATTTACAGAGGTTCTAGACAAACTGGGAATGAAAAGAGAGTTGATGAAAGAAATAAACAAGAGGCAAGTGAAATATTTCCGCCACGTTGAAAGACATAACATTCGTATAAAAACCATACTGAAGGGCAAGGTTGGGGGCACGCTAGCAAGAGGTAGACAACGATACAAGTGGGAAGGATAACATCAAGAGATGAACGAGCATTAGTCTGACAAAATGTACAGTCAAGGCGAGAGACAGACAGTGTTGGAGATCCATTGCAGCCAACATTCATTGTGGTGACAGCACCTGATTGATTGATTGACTGATTGATTCAATCCAACTAACAACGCCGCATTGTAAGTTGGCCATTTATTTCTATAACTTTACTCACCGGCGACTACATTCAGATCCAGTGACGACAACGCCAGCGTAGACATAGAAGTAACTAACCAAGCATCAGACAGTCATCAGCGCTCCGGCGTTCATGTAACGGGCACAAGAAGTCTGGTGGAAACATGGTCGGCTGTTGAGTTGTGATGTGGTGTATTTTGATGATTAAAGACTTGTCACGTTGAGTTGTGATGTGATGTATTTTGATGATTAAAGACTTGTCACGTTGCTACGCTGTTTCCTATGACGTGTGTTATGAGTGTCAGCAATCATAAGAGAGGCCAGCCAGGTGAGAGCATTTGCCATCTTTGTTACCGCCAGACAGCGATCGGAAACATTACCTAAGTAGCATCATAGCAATACCCTTGTTAAACATGATCACAAGGTGATCTGCTTCCAAAGCGCCTGCAGCTGCCTTCGAACGCTACTGCTACGACTAATACAACTAATACTACTACTACAACTTCTGCTGGTGTTGCCACTGCTACTACTAATACTACTACTACTACTACTACTACTACTACTACTACTACTACTACTACTACTACTACTACTGCTGGCTGCTGCTGCTGCTGCTGGCGTTGTTACTACTACGACTACTACTGCTAATACTACTAATACTACTACTACAACTTCTGCTGGTGTTGCCACTACTACTACTAATACTACTACTACACCTTCTGTTGGTGTTGCCACTACTACTACTAATACTACTACTACAACTTCTGCTGGTGTTGCCACTACTACTACTAATACTACTACTACTGCTGCTGCTGGCGTTGTCACTACTACTACTAATACTACTACTACTACTGCTGGCGTTGTCACTACTACGACTACTACTACTAATACTACTACTACAACTGCTGCTGGTGTTGCCACTACTACTACTAATACTACTACTACAACTGCTGCTGGTGTTGCCACTACTACTACTAATACTACTACTACTACTGCTGGCGTTGTCACTACTACGACTACTACTACTAATACTACTACTACAACTGCTGCTGGTGTTGCCACTACTACTACTAATACTACTACTACTACTGCTGGTGTTGCCACTACTACTACTAATACTACTACTACTACTGCTAATACTACTAATACTACTACTACAACTTCTGCTGGTGTTGCCACTACTACTACTAATACTACTACTACTACTGCTGGCGTTGTCACTACTACGACTACTACTACTAATACTACTACTACAACTGCTGCTGGTGTTGCCACTACTACTACTAATACTACTACTACAACTGCTGCTGGTGTTGCCACTACTACTACTAATACTACTACTACAACTGCTGCTGGTGTTGTCACTACTACAACTAATACTGCTAATACTACTACTACAACTTCTGCTGGTTTTGCCACTACTACGACTAATACTGCTAATACTACTACTATAACTGCTGCTGGTGTTGCCACTACTACTAATACTACTACTACAACTGCTGCTGGTGTTGCCACTAAAACTACTAATACTACTACTACAACTGCTGCTGGTGTTGCCACTACTACTGATAATACTACTACTACAACTGCTGCTGGTGTTGTCACTACTACAACTAATACTACTAATACTACTACTACAACTGCTGCTGGTGTTGTCACTACTACAACTAATACTACTACTACAACTGCTGCTGGTGTTGCCACTACTACTACTAATACTACTACTACAACTGCTGCTGGTGTTGTCACTACTACAACTAATACTGCTAATACTACTACTACAACTGCTGCTGGTGTTGCCATTACTACGACTGTTACTACTAATATTACTACTGCTAATGGTCATAATGCCGGCTCCCTGGTCTAGGAGTTACACGACTTTCTCCGTAATCCCGTATATTCTCGTGAGTAATGTGACGTACGCGAGAATTGGTAGCGAAGTTCTCCGTGTCGGTAACTTATGGGTATGTGAGCCGGTCGCTCAGAAAGCATTGGCAAACTACTGAGCGTAATCTTGCCAAGAAATCAACAATCAGCTGAAAGATGGTGATGTTGACAGCGATGACCTGTAAAGGATATGAGAACCAACCCCCCACCCCCCCCCCCCCCCCCCAAATGCTCATAATGCTCTACTGCTGCTTTCCAACCCTAAAGAACATTACAATAGAAAGAGTTGCCTTCAAATTTGGTCAGGGTAACGCCCGGGCAGGTCATTGCTAACCTAGATTAAACCGGATGTGTTCGCTATTTGGAACCAAATTGAAATGTATTACCAGCCAGAGCAACTTAATTTGTCTCTCCTCTGTTTTCCGGCAATGAATTTTTTGTTTCTCGTTTGCCACATATTCTCGTTTGTTCCCATGTTATATATTTAAAATGTTTCCATTAGAACCTATAGGCAACTGGGTGGCATAGTGGTTAGTGCGCTTGTCTTGTGAGTTCATTCCCGGCAGGTCAGAGTTCATTCCCCAGCAGGTCAGAGTTTAATCCCCAGCATGTAACATTTCAATCAATAACAGGTCAGAGTTCAATCCTCATCAGGTCAGAGTTCTATCCCCAGCAGGTCAGAGTTCATTCAATAGCAGGTCAGAGTTAAATTCCGATCAGAACAGAGATCAATTCCGACTCGACGCGCTATCGAGATCAAGTCGCTTTATCGGTTAACGCAGAGGATGCCTCGCGTTAAAAGTGCCGCGCAGAGACATGCTCTCTATGCAGCCGGGAAGAAGAAGGGAGAGGCGAAGAAGAATGCTGCGACTGCTGTGCTCGTTTCTTCAAACAGCAGCAGTCCTGCACCGACATCAGCTGAAACCGTTCCCGTCGCAGAAACCTATAACTACAGCCAGCAACAGCCGGGAAACTATCAACACCAAGGAGATGCAGCCCAATATACCGGAGACCTCCACACGGGAGGAAACAACTACTACTATAGACTTCACCGGCAAAATACTACTGAAGCAGACAAGCGTGGGAGAAGCTAAACTGACGGCGCTACCAACAGACAAGATAATCAGTCTGTTGGAAAACGAGCTGGGAAGAAACAGCATCGGCCAGCTGCGCAAGACATCGGATGGAATAGTGGTCACCATCAACAAAAAACCAAAGACCACAGCACTTCTACAGCAAATATCACAAGAAGAGAAAGCCGTCATCCAGCTTAACCACGGCATACTACTGGAAGCCGCCCGGCACAACTCGATCAAAAGATGGGTCATCAAACGAGTCAAGACCCATCTCACCAACGACCAGATCAGGGAGATGCTAACAAGGGAAAACCGCAAGACCAAGATCACCAGTGCTGAGCGGATCATCGGGAAAAACAACATACCCTCCACAGTTGTCGTCGTAACATCGGAGGGCCGACTGATCCCTCAATACATTACATGGGACAAGAAAGACCAAGTACCAGAGCCCTACATACCGAGAGTGCTGCAGTGTTCCAAGTGCCAGAAGTTTTGGCACACCCGTGCCACCTGCAAGAGTGATGTGGAGATATGTAGGTACTGCTCTGGTCCCCATCAATATAGTCAGTGCCAGCATGCCAAGAACGACTCGGACTTCAGGAGGCCTAACACCAACAGAAAGTGCGCCAACTGCCTCGGCAACCACGGCGCCAGGTACCTCGGCTGCCCCTGCCATCAAGACAGCAAAGAAGCTATGAAAATCGCCATCAAGTCTAACTTGCCATATAAGGAGGCCAGGAGGCAGTACGAGGCGACCAACCGACTATCCAAAAGCGACAAAGCGCAACTGGAAGGCCAAATGAAGGACCTGAGAACACAGTTCAAAAGCATGGAGGAAGATAAAGACAAGACGCAAGAAACCCAGATAACGGCAGTTCAGCGCATACTGGACGAACTGAAGCAAGTCCAGCAGAAGATAGAGCAGGATGTCGCTCGAATGGCCGCCATAAAAGCTGAAACTGACGAAACTCTATCGAGAATTCAAGAAGAAAGAGCAAAGACAGAAGAAACGCTGAAACAAATCCAGGAAGAAAGAGACCAGATAGAACTACTCAAGTCACAGAAAGAACCAGATGATGCAAAGATCCAAACAGAAGACGAAGCACAAGAAGAAGAAATTGAAATCGAACTGGATGAGAACGGATACCCAGACCAAGAGCAATTCTGTAGGGCACTTGAGAATCGCCGCTCCACACCAACATCGAACCATCGAGACGACAGACGAACGGGAAGGTTCGAAGACAACCCAAGACGGGGAAGGAGGAGGAACCACAGGTGGAACGACGACTGGTAGACTCCCTGAAGGAAACAACACCATATGACGGGGTGGGTACACAATAACTCCAGGCCTCAACAAGTGCGCGACTCTGCCCAGACATGTAACACCTCATCAAGACAGGAACGAACAAAATTAGCCAACCAGAAACCAGGAAGCTGAAACAAGCAGCCCGATCTACGAACGAATCAAAACAAGTCACACAATAAAGGACCCAACTACAACCAAACCGATATAGGCGGTTGAACGGGACCATTCGTAACTAGGAACGGAACGGAACGGCAGATCAATTCCCAGCATGTCAGGGATCAATTCCCAACAGGTCAGAGATCAATTACCAGCATGTCAGGGATCAATTCCCAGCAGGTCAGAGTTCAACTCCCAGCAGGTCAGAGTTCAATCCCCCAGCAGGTCAGAGTTCATCTCCCAGCAGGTCAGAGTTCAACTCCCAGCAGGACAGACTTCAGACCCCACTTGTAGGACCCCGGGGTGGACTCGACCTCATACAACTACGTGCGCTCCCCAGAGTGTCTTAGGACTTATCTTAGAAGAAAGGTCGACGAGGAAGGGAACTGACACCCCCCCCCCCCCCCCCCCCCTCTCCTCCCATCTCCGTGTACCGTGGCCTTGAATGTATGAAGATCTTAGATTTCACATCCGAATGGAAACATCTGCCACGGGACGCTCTTGTATAATTGTCTCTGATGTATTCACTGCTTTTTAATCATAGAAATATCATTAACTTTAAACTTGAGCTAAAAGAGTTGAGTTAGGTTGCGTTGAGTTGAATTGAGTTTGGTTGGGTTGGGTTGAGTTTAAGTGAGTTGTGTTGGGTTGAGTTGAGTTGGGTTGGGTTGAGTTGTGTTGGGTTGAGTTGAGTTGAATTGAGTCGGGTAGGGTTGGGTTGGGTTAAGTTAGGTTGGGTTGGTTTGAGTTGGGTTGAGTTGAGTTGAGTTGAGTCAAGAACGAACATCACTGCACATGGGGCATTCCCATAAGTGCACGGTCCTCATCTTCAACAGCCAGCGTAGAATTCCAATACTAATGGTGTCCGTTGCAATCTGATTATATGTCCGTCTTGCTTTACCTCTGAGTGACGATTCGATCATGTGACCACCCCTTGCTGCTGCATTCTCTCTAGACCATGATAGTCTATCTGTTCATCTGCATTGTTCATATGCTCTCAGAGATCCTTCAACACATCCGCCTTATCATGCATCAAATCGCTTCATACAGATGCGACACCAGGCAATCTGTCTGCCTGTTCATTTCCAACCACACCAGATCAAACGAATGCTCACAACCAGCGACCTCTGAATCGATGCATGCCATTCTGCACTAAGAATGTCAGTGTTTACCATTGACAGCATGCTTTGTGATTCAGTTACATTCACAACATTCGTATACAGTTTGTTCTTTACCCAGCAGAAAGCTGTAGTAGCCGCCTCCACTTCCATTCTCAGACTTGAGGTTGTGGTATAATACGCCAAGCTCTCCTTTACTAAACATTGGCCATTTGCTTTCGTTAGATAAGAAAACTCTAGGAGACATAAGAGTTGTGAACGTAACTAAATAAACTTCATCTACATTAGGTGTTATGGACGCAATTTTAAATCCCGCATACCGCGTTCTAAACACAGCTGCGACCGATTTGACAGCAGACCGCCTTGTGTTGGTTCTCATACACTGGTATGAGTACCGGTAGTTCAGTAAGCAACGGCAAACTACAGGACGTAAATTTGCCTAAAAATCGCACACCCAAAAAATGCTGGGGTTGACTGTGACGTCCTGTAAGGGACATGCAGCTAACTTAACTAAACGCTGCAGACCGTGTCCGTAGTTTGCGATCAACACCTATCATCCGCTTATATATATATCATGTGCCATGCCGGAAAGCGTGGGCGGTCATGACTCGCCATTTCACTCGATCACCAGTGTCGTGGATCAGCTCAGTGTTCCTGTCTCGTCCATGCCATGTGGCCAAGCCATCCAGGTATTTTCCTCTCGGTCTTCCTCTTGGTCTGTTCCCTTCGATCTTGCCAATTGTCACCAAGTTCTCCAATCCATTTCTTCTCATAACATGTCCAAAAAATTTTGACTGTCTACGTCTAATTTCTCTAATCAATTTACGATTTTCATTTGTCTCCTGTAGTACTTGGTCATTGGTTTTTCTGTCTGTCCATGGTATTTGCATTTTCCTCAGAAACCACATTTCTGCAGCCATCAGATGTTTTTCAGCTTGACTGCACATTGTCCAAGTTTCACATCCATACAAAAGAACAGGCTCTATGTCTTTCTTCAATTTTATCCTCAATGTTCCTGTGAGTAATCTGTGGTCACTATAACAATCAGCACTGGGAACTGTGTTTGCTACTGTTAGCGCGTTTCTAAATCTTCTGCTAATGAGAATGTAGTCAATCTGGTTTCTAATCCTGCTATCAGCACTCTTCCATGTCCATAATCTTCTAGGATGTTGCTTAAACCAGGTGTTTCCTACAATCATTTCCTGTTCTTTTGCCCACTCCACGAGTCTGTATCCTCTTTCATTTCTCTCTCCTAAACCATAGTTTCCTACTGTGTATCTATCCCCTTGATTTCCTACTTTTGCATTGCGGTCCCCTATTATGATGTTTATTTCTGAATTTTTACATTTCTTTAAGGCAGCCTCTATGTCATTATAAAATTCTTCTACACTATGATTCACTGGATTCTCCTGTTGGTGCATATACTTGAATGATATTTATGCTAAAAGATATGCATATCCTTTACAGGACATCGCTGTCAACACCAGCATCTTTCAGCTCTATGTTAATTTCTTGGCAAGATTACGCTCAGTATATATATATATATATATATATATATATATATATATATATATATATATATATATATATATATATGTGTGTGTGTGTGTGTGTGTGTGTGTGTGTGTGTGTGTGTGTGTGTGAGCGTGTGTGTATGTGTGTGTATTTATTTTGCATATCCCTTACATGACTTTGCAGTCAACACCAGCATTTTTCATCTGCTGTTGATGTACTAGTGTGACGGGATGAGTCTAGATCACTATGCGAATACCACCAATATTACGTTAGCTGAATTACTATTTACATTCTGGATTCAGTACAGCAGATAAATTACTAATAATGACGTCAGAATGACTACACAGACATTTTCTGCACTAAAACTACACAGTGCATTGGGGACAGCGTGTATTTTCACGTCATCTATTCAAATGATGTCACAAGGGAAATCCCCTGTCTTCAACCCTTATTAATACCAAGTCTAAGGACTGGGGACATAGGTCCGTCACTCCCTAGCAACGGGAATACAGCGATATGCTAATAGTACTGCTGCACCGGAAATTGTGACTAACAACTTCCGTCCGGTTCACAACGACCATAGCTGCTGTGCTAAGCAGACCTTACATGAAGTGAGCTGCCATATCCAACTGCATCCTTGGTAGATTATACCAAAACCTATCTTAATTGCTGCAATAAGACTGGGGGAGCCTCGCTGCTGATACTGCTGACACCTAACTGGTCCGGTTACCGAAACTTTGAGCCACCAACTAGTGGAGACGGAACCTGGAATCCGGAGGAGCATCGTACACCTGTCGAATGCCAGGGTCGACTCCAAGACATAATACAACCGAAAGCCAGCACTATTCCTAACAGAGATCAGATTGTCTCAGGTGACTCTGTGTCTACATGTGTTCTGAGTGTGTCACTGTCTGGATGGTGTGAATGATGATATGCTATCTGTCTAAGCATCAGAAAACTATTTTATTTTTGTACCTGTAACATAAATGTAACTAGTCATAGTTCACCAGTTGAACGACAATTTTCATTATCTCTTTTATTATTAAAGAGTATTATTGTTTTATACTTGTCACCAACGTACTCCACTCGTGATCATTTGAACGCAAGGCGTGCGCGTGAGTGCGTGAAAGTATTTAAAACAGGGGGCTTCATCAATTGACGAAGGATCACCGACAGATAAACTAGGACATTCGTGTTAGGTCTTCCTACATACACGAGTGTTCTTCACCTTCTGCCTTTGTCTACCAAGTGAATCCCAGTCTCTTCTATCGGGACCATCCCTTTAGACATTCTTGTAACGAGCCATAATTTCTAGAGACTGTCGGCAAACTCTTGGATAGGGATTTCTGTCTATTTCAATAGAAACACCCTAACGGTCGGTGACAACTGTGGTCTCGGTCCGGGATCTACTCAGCTAATTAGAAATATTTCTAATAAATTGTGTTACTTGGTACAAAAATTTTTTTTCTCATCTCAGTAAAGGGTAGAGTAGTTTAGGAAACTCTGTAATTAGTTGTTTCCATTCGATTGAGAGAGTGAAAGTGTGTTTTGTATCATTGTTTGTACTAACCATTTTTGTGTATGTACTAATAAGATTTGTAAATTATTGCAATTGTATTAGTATAACTTGAATTGGGAAGTAGTATAATATTGATATAGAAATTGTAGTCCACTGATCACTCACCCTCTCAGTCAAAACTCAGTCATGAGTTCATCAGCAGATTTGCACGCAGCAGCGGTAGCTATGGGGTTATCGGAGCCCGAAGCAGCCAAATATGTCCATGATATGGAGAGGGAGTTAAGGAAAGAAGACAGGGAAGATAAAATACGTAGGCATGAACTCGAGCTTAAGAAACTGGAAGCAGAGACAGAGCTTAAGAAAATCGAGGCTGAGAAAGAACTTAGGCAGTTACAGGAAAACGAAAAAATCCGACAGCATGAGTTTAGGATGAAAGAGCTAGAAAACCAAGCTCTATCAGCAACCTGTTCTAACGCCAGCTCTCCGGCACCCAGCATTGAAACCCAGCTACATTCGACTTCTCATGTGGGTCCTATGAGTTTTCCTTTGATGCCGTTCGAGGAAAATCAGGAACAATTGGATAGTTACCTTCAGAAATTCGAGAAATTAGCTGAGTCATTTGGGTTGGCTAGGGAACACTGGAACTTGAAGCTTTCTCAGGCACTGAGGGGACAAGCGTATGTAGTCTTTCAGGGACTACCTCCAGGCCATGAACATTCTTATGAAAGTTTGAAATCGGCTTTATTGAAGAGATATGAGTTAACCTCAGCTGCTTATCAGCGGAAATTCCGAACCGCAAGACGTCTGAGGGTGAGTCATTCTCACAATTGTCCGCTCGTCTGCAGAGTTATCTCTGTAAATGGGAGACATTGGGAGAGTATGAACACTCCTATGCGGGCTTGCGGGAGATGGTTTTATGTGAGCAGCTGAGGAACTGTATGTCGAAGCCGATGGAAACTTTCATCGTTGAACAAGGGGCGCAAAACCTAGAGGAAATGATAGTCTTGGCTGAAAGGTATCTGACTGCCCATGGGGACTCTGTCTCAACACAACCTCCCCAACCTCAAAAGAACCAACCTCCCCAACCTCAAAAGAACCAACCTCCAACCAACATGGGACAACCCCGATACAATAACCAACCAGCAGATAAGAGGCAACCCCAGCCACAACCAAACAACCCCACCGCAACTGGTTTTAGACAACCCTACTGCAAGAACTGTAGGAATAACTCCCACAGTACGTCAGAATGTAGGCGCCAACCTAATCCCAAGATTGCGGCATACTTG
Source organism: Cepaea nemoralis (assembly GCA_014155875.1). Classification (NCBI taxonomy): domain Eukaryota; kingdom Metazoa; phylum Mollusca; class Gastropoda; order Stylommatophora; family Helicidae; genus Cepaea; species Cepaea nemoralis. The sequence continues at coordinate 955,106 of JACEFZ010016469.1, read as the reverse complement.
TCCACAGACAAGGAAATCGCTAAGAGGCCACCTCATCAAGAACTGAGAAGACCTCCAGTGACAGAGCAGATCACTGTCAATGGACAGTGGGTCGAGTGTCTTTACGATACGGGTCTACAATATGATGCCATCGTAGCATCTCACCTGGTAGACCCTGATCAACTCACCGAAGACACAATTGAGATAAAGGGCGTGACAAAAAGCTCACCTACCCTGACCTTGCCGATCGCTAGAATATTAGTTGACTCTAAATTCGTTAAGGGTACGATATCGGCAGCAGTGATGGCTGACTCCATCTATGACATGATACTAGGATGTAGATATGTCTACTTGGGGGAACCCGTCACACCCATGATAGTGGCTGCTGTGCAGACCAGGGCTCAAGTTACAGCAACCTCTGAGCCTGATCTACCCCTGAATCCACTCCCAGGGGAGATTAGAGCTGCACAGAACCAGGACCCGACTCTAGCACACTGTGTTAGGAAACTTCCAAATGCTAGAAACCCCCCGCAGAGAGGGGACTTTTATAAGAAGGGAAATTTGTTGTATCGTAGGGCCGGTAAAAATGAACAGGAACATGGTCAACTTGTAGTACCAGCAGCATATAGGCCACAAGTTCTACACATGGGCCACACACTGTCGTTTAGTGGGCATATGGGTGGTGGTGCAACTAATCAACGCATTTCATGTCATTATTTTTGGCCGGGAATGAATGGGGACATCAAAAGGTATGTGAAATCTTGTCCTGAGTGTCAGCGAGTTGCACCCAGACACACGACTGCCCCAGTTAAGTTAGGAGAAATGCCCATCATGAATACCCCCTTCGAGCGAGTGGCTGTCGACATTGTTGGACCTCTCCCTAGAACTAAAAGGAGAAACAAATACATATTAACTCTGGTGGATACCTGCTCCATGTGGGGAGAAGCGATCGCCCTGCCAGCCATTGATTCTAAAAGAGTGGCAGAGGCCCTGGTCACGATTTTCACTCGGCTAGGATTCCCTAACCAAATCCTCACTGATAACGGCTCTCAGTTTAGAGGGAGATTGATGGAAGAAGTCTTCCATATTTTCCAGACTCGCCACATACATTCCAGTCCATACCACCCACAGTCAAACGGCCTGGTGGAAAGGTTCAACGGGACATTGATGTCTATCCTGAGGAAGTTGGCACAGGAAAAACCAGAAGTCTGGGATGATTACCTACCGGCAGCACTATTTGCTTACCGGGAAGTTCCTCATGGCTCCACTGGCCTTCCACCGGCAACCCTCCTCTTTGGTAGGCCCATCAAAGGTCCTCTAGAAGCTCTCATGAGAACATGGACTGAGGAGAGAACAGACGAGACAGTAGTAAATGCGTCCACGTATGTGGAAGAATTGAAACACAAGTTGAAGATGGGATGGAAGTTAGCGACGAGTAATCTTAGAAGAGCCCGAGCGAAACATGCCCAGTATTACAATAAAAAGGCCAAGGATCGTTCACTAGAGGTAGGGGACAAAGTCTTACTACTACTCCCTAGCGGAAACAATAAGTTGGAGATTGGGTGGCAGGGGCCGTTCCCCGTGGTAGAGAAACTGTCCCGTACCAATTACAGGATCGCCATCAAGGGTAAGCAGAAAATGTATCATATCAATTTGCTCCGCAAATATTATGCGAGAGCAAATGAACCCCCAAGGCATTTGTTGGCAATGGCAGTTGCAACTGAAGTAGAGAATGGGGAGAACATAGCGGTGGAATACCCCCTACAACTTCAGGAGACCTACCAGGATGTGGAAATAAATCCTAACCTGACCACTTCCCAAAAGGGAAAATTGGAGGAAGTATTACAATCTCACGCAACACTCCTCACCGACAAACCAGGTCGCACTAGCTTGATAGAATTTGATATGAAGCTGACCAGCCCTGATCCTATTAGGCAGAAACAGTATCCCATTCCCTATGCAAAGGAAGAGGCACTCAGAATTGAGATCAACCAGCTACTTCAAGAAGGAATAATCTCACCTTCTGAGTCACCGTACAGTGCAAATGTGGTGCTGCTTAGAAAACCTAGTGGGGAGCATCGGCTCTGCATCGACTATCGCCAACTGAATGGTATAACCGAGTTCCAAGCAGAACCGCTACCAGACCATGGGCAACTCTTCGCCAAGCTGAGTAAAGCCAAGTATTTCTCTAAGATAGACTTGAGCAAAGGATACTACCAGATCCCCGTGAAGCAAGAAGTTCGACCCTACCTGGCATTCAGCACCTCAACGGGACACTACCAATTCAACGTGCTCCCATTTGGCCTTAGTAACGCACCCAGCGTTTTCACCAGGATGATGAGAATGCTTTTGGACCCTCTAAGAGACCCATCCATTACCAACTTCATGGACGACATTCTCATTGCCTCCAATACCTTTGAGGAACATTTATCCTCATTGGAAGTTCTGTTAACCAGATTAGCTGAAGTAGGATTGACTGCTCGGCCCACCAAGTGCCAGCTAGCATTTCAAAAACTTGAATTTCTGGGACATACCATAGTCCAGGGTTACACCTCGCCTGACCCGAAAAATGTAGAAAAACTACAAGCCGCACCGCGACCCAAGACCAAGAAAGATGTGAGATCCTT
>JACEFZ010016469.1:677500-947500 GCA_014155875.1 Cepaea nemoralis | reverse complement strand
AAGATAATTCTTTCCGTGTCGTTCTCCAAACATAATTTTGTACGACCCCCGCATATCAAGCGAGAACTTGACCTGACTTCAATAGGATACGACAGACGTGCCTTATCTTCTTGACCTTGTGCGCACCAACAGCTGAAATTGAAATATAAAACAAGACAGCGGGAATAACGAAGAAATGTTTGCACGTTTAATATGGTAAACAATACTGCACCGGAAATGCAGATATGATAATTCGTCAATAGAATAAAGTTAATCATGTGGTGAACAATTGATGCTACGGAGCCCACACTCGCCCAAAGATTCGGCCGTTTTTTTTAAATCTGACGTCAGACTAATTTTGGTATAAAAATGTACTTTAGCCACTGTATCGCAGTGACGCTTTGTTAGCAGTCCGACGGACGTGGGTTTGAATCTCTAGCAATGTGAGGATTGTTAACGGCACTCTTCCGAATTCCGGTCCCAAATAGTTCTGCAGTGAATAATTTTATATAACTAACCCTAACCCTACCCTAACCCTAATCACTTATTCACTGCAGAACTATTTGAGACCGGAATTCGGAAGAGTGCCCGTGGAAGGTCATGTTTCGCCATCTTATAAATATACGATCACCAGAGTCATGGATCGGCTCTGTTTTCTTGTCCCGACCATGCCATGTGGTCAAGTCATCGATATAGTATAGTTACTTCTCTACCTTCCTCTTGTTCTTTTCGCTTCAATATTGCCAGTTGTCACCAAGTTTTCTGGTTTATTTCTTCCCATAACATGCCCCAAAAAGAATCGACTGACTACGTCTAATTTCACTAATCAGTTTACAGTTTTCATTTGTTTCTTGTAGGACGTGCTCATTAGTTTTTCTGTCCATCAATAGTATTCTTTGTATTTTCCCTAGAAAGTACATTTCCACTGCCATTAGATGTTTGCTTTTTTCAGCTTGTCTGCTCATCGTCCACGTTTTACATCCATTCAAAAGTACAACTTCTAGATAGTTCATTAAAACAAAACAATAAACACACACGTATTGTTTAAGGCTCATAGAAGTGAGAAGAAGGAAGTATAGACTAGAGAACGCACTAGACAACATAACATTAAAAGTTATAGAAACAAAGTTACCGACCTGGATTCGAACCTATCACCTCTAAATGATGACGGTGCCTCTCTGAAGGAGCAAGTGTACTTCAACGCATGAACAACTAGACATCCACAAAACAGGTGTCATCATTAGCCATGTCTATCGTACACAATAACCTAGATCTATGGAATACGGACACAATTCGTATGAAACCATTAAGATAGCTCTTTAGGTCTCAGAATTTTATATTAAACCAGCATTGGTCAAATAACACACATACAAACACACCGGACCGTAATGCTACGTCCATAGCTTCTATGTAGCACTTCAACACGCTTCCTGCTACTAGTCTGAAATGTATACCAGGAAATGTCTCGGGAAATAGCGGCGACGGCGTCATATTGGCCACGTCACCCATCCAGCGCCGATTGTTCTATAAATAAATGCGGCCAGCACCATACACCCACTACACCAAGGCGTGTAAAAGGATCCTTTAATTTTTAAGTTGCACATCCCCCACAGGACGCCGCAGTCAACACCAGCATTCCACTGCCGCGGTTGATGTCCCGGCAAGTCTCTACGTTCAGTAGTCTCTACGTTCAGTAGTTTGCCATTGCTTTCCGAACGACCGGCTCCCTTACCAACACGTTAAAACCAGTGCAACACGGTCTGCTACCAATTTGGTCACCGCTGTGTTTCGAACACGGGAAAATGACATTACGAATCGCGTCCGCAATGTCATCGCCACGGAGTCCGGCATTCTTTAATTATTTAGTACTTATTTTTAAGTTAATCCTGCATATAGAGTAGTCAGTCCGGTCGCAGGGCTTAACTGATTCGATGCCAAACAAAAAGTGGGTTTGGGCCAAACAAAACTGAATGGCGGAAAATGGGAAGTAGGGGCGTGTCACAGTTATGACTTAAAAGTTGTTAATATGGTAGCAGACATGTTGTATTATATCGCAATGGCAATATTTGCGACATATATAAGCCGAAGGAAGATACGGGAAGTCGCTTAAGACGATTAATCTTCCCATGGCACTGAATCTGCTAATGCGCTTGCGATTAGACTTCCGGTGCCATGACGGCGGGATAGTGGTATCGCTCCTTACACCGGTCGGCTGAACTTAAAAGGTGACTTCTCGTTCAGACTGCAATGGCAAACTAGTGAAGGTGAAATTGCTTAGGAAATCAACCTCTGGTTGATGTTGATCGCAATTTCCTGTGAAGATTATGCAACATTTCAGATGTGTGTGTGTTTTGTATGCTGAAACATCCAGCTATCCCCGTGGAAAATAAGAATAACATTTTTAATGCTATTTTGGGGCAAGTGCAGAAATTCAGATATCCAGTCATGTGGATAACATCAGATGGAAGATGCATCACTGAGATACAGAGCAGAATAACTGCATTCTATCAAATGAAGAGCGCTTTATGTAATAAGTCACTGTCCTTTAAATGTCAGAAAAAGAGTTCTTGCGTGTTGCAACAATCAATCAGGTGCCGTCTCCACAATGAAGGTTGGTTGCAATAGATCTCCAACACTGTCTGTCTCTCGCCCTGACTGTATATTCTGTCAGACTGATGTGCATCAGTCTAATGATGTTATCTTCCCACTTGCAGAGTTGTTTACCTCTTGCTCGCGTGCCCTCAACTTTATCCTCCAGTATGGTTTTTATAAGAGTAATTTGTCTTTTAACGTGACCGAAATATTTCACTGACCTCTTTTTTATTTCTTTCATGAACTCTCTTTTCATTCCCAGTTTCTTTTCTAGACCCTCTGTACTTGATTGTGTTTGTTTCCATGAAATACGACATATTCTTCTGTATATCCACATCTCCAAGGCATATATTCGACCTTCTAGTTGCTTGTTCAGTGTTCAGGCTTCCGCGCTATACAACAAACAGTGCTGAATATACTTAACATTTGACAATTCTCATATTTAATGCGTTGTTAATCTCTCGAGATGTTAATACTGATTTTATGCTGTTAAAAGCACTTTTGGCCATTCCTATTCTCTTTTTGATTTCTATTTCACTTCTGCCATCATCTGTTATTACATATCCAAGATAGGAGAAACGTGTTACTTGTTCTAGTATCTCCCCGTTTATGCCTGTTTACTTTGTTCCACTAGGTTTTGTCACTCTTGATCGCTTTCTGCTAGTAACACGGTATCGTCAGCATATCTAAGATTGTTTATGATTCTTCCATTGATGTTAAGTCCAGGCATTTCGACTTGTTTAAAATGTTATAGGTTGAAGAGGCTTGGGGACAACACGTGTTGCATAAAACCAGTTTTAGCATACGGATGTGAATCCTGAACAATTAGTAAACATTACCACTCATAGAAGTAAAGAAATAAAAGAAGAAACATATGAGAACTATATTCGCGCAGGTATTGATGGCCACTCATAGAAGTAAAGAAAGAAAAGAAGAAACATGAGAACTATATTCGCACATGTATTGATGGCCACTCATTGAAGCAAAGCAAGAAAAGAAGAAACATATGAGAACTATATTAGTACAGGTTTTGATGGCCACTCATAAAAACAAAGAAAAAAGAATAGAAATGCCCACCCAGCACTGACGTCATGGCATTCCGAAGATGCTCATTTGTGGTCCATCTCCCTCGGAGGATGTCGATTTAATTTGTCAACAACAACAAAAATTTGGATCTCGTTCAGCCGGCTGTCGGTGACTTGGTTTTATTGATGTGACTTGCTTTCACTGTTTTCTCTATTAAGCTTTCTTGTTCCCTTATTTGAAGATCATTATTTCTCTGATGCTGCAGATGTGGAAGAATAAGGATACTTATTGTTTCAGCGACCAGTTGATTAAGTATGCCTCTACGCCGTCCCCTACTACGATTCTTCCTGCAAGTGCCGAACTGGATTCCTGAATCCACCGGTTATAGCCGCATGTAGTCATTGATTTGTATTTCCATCAAAGAAGAAGACTCAGGGAACACACTATACAGTATACACACTGACAGCTACAGTGTGGCTACTGCCTTCCAGATGACAGAAACAAGTGCACTAGTTAGACGACAGATCATCCTCACTCCACATCGAATCATTCAGTCCATAAGTGCTCAGATCCCCTCCTCAGCAAATCCCGCAGCGTGTAGCGGCTAACGACACAGTTCTGTGTTGGTTTATTAATCTTCTTTGGCGTTCCGCATATTGTTCTTGTTTTGCCACACCTCTTTTAACTTGCTGTTCTCGCAGTCTGACCATGGTTGTAGACTCACAGTCATCACTTGGTTCTCGCAAAAGTCTTACTTCTCGGAGAGCATTCAGTATGTCAGCCTGGTCATTGGCTCGTCCACCCTCCACAGTAGCTTTACTCGCAAGCCTGTCAGCCTGATAATTTCCTTGTACACCCGCATGCCCTGGCACAAAAATGAAACCAATCCTTGCCAGCCGAGACCGCGCCAGAGACAGCAACCACTGTCTTCGGACTCACCCACAAGTGCACTATGCAGGATTAATCATACAATCTTAAACAGATGATTTCATCGGCCGGATCTATCATGCACGTGAACCCACAACTTCTAGGAAGAGTTGAGTTGAGTCAAACACCGATACCACAGCACTCGGGACATTCCCATACGTGCTCCTTTCTCATCTACAACAGCCAGAGAAGACTCCCAATACTAATGGTAACTACGAGGGGCTTCAATGAAAACCTTAAAAATGTGATAGAAATTACTACAATAACCATGTCATTGTCTGTCAATATTATTGTTAAGGATGTCAGGAGGGTTTAAGCATGTGACATCACAGTGCAGACAAACACGGTGATGTCATCAGAGCAGTTTAAAGATGGCCGCCTCACTTTTGACATGTAATAAAGAGGAGCAGCGTTCAGTTGTCCGTTTTTTGATCAGTGAAGGAGTGAAAGCTACAGAAATTCATCAGCGAATGAAGGTCGAGTATGGTGATACATGCATGTCAGTCCTAGCAAGTGTATGAGTGGAGTTGGAAGTATCAAAACGGCATGACTTCTGTGACAGACTGTTCACGACCGGTTCAGGCATATCGAGTAGTGACTTCTGTGACAGACTGTTCACGACCGGTTCAGGCATATCGAGTAGTGACTTCTGTGACAGACTGTTCACGACCGGTTCAGGCATATCGAGTAGTGACTTCTGTGACAGACTGTTCACGACCGGTTCAGGCATATCGAGTAGTGACTTCTGTGACAGACTGTTCACGACCGGTTCAGGCATATCGAGTAGTGACTTCTGTGACAGACTGTTCACGACCGGTTCAGGCATATCGAGTAGTGACTTCTGTGACAGACTGTTCACGACCGGGTCAGGCATATCGAGTAGTGACTTCTGTGACAGACTGTTCACGACCGGTTCAGGCATATCGAGTAGTGACTTCTGTGACAGACTGTTCACCACCGGTTCAGGCATATCGAGTAGTGACTTCTGTGACAGACTGTTCACGACCGGGTCAGGCATATCGAGTAGTGACTTCTGTGACAGACTGTTCACGACCGGGTCAGGCATATCGAGTAGTGACTTCTGTGACAGACTGTTCACGACCGGGTCAGGCATATCGAGTAGTGACTTCTGTGACAGACTGTTCACCACCGGGTCAGGCATATCGAGTAGTGACTTCTGTGACAGACTGTTCACGACCGGTTCAGGCATATCGAGTAGTGACTTCTGTGACAGACTGTTCACGACCGGTTCAGGCATATCGAGTAGTGACTTCTGTGACAGACTGTTCACGACCGGTTCAGGCATATCGAGTAGTGACTTCTGTGACAGGACTGTTCACGACCGGTTCAGGCATATCGAGTAGTGACTTCTGTGACAGACTGTTCACGACCGGTTCAGGCATATCGAGTAGTGACTTCTGTGACAGACTGTTCACGACCGGTTCAGGCATATCGAGTAGTGACTTCTGTGACAGACTGTTCACGACCGGTTCAGGCATATCGAGTAGTGACTTCTGTGACAGACTGTTCACGACCGGTTCAGGCATATCGAGTAGTGACTTCTGTGACAGACTGTTCACGACCGGTTCAGGCATATCGAGTAGTGACTTCTGTGACAGACTGTTCACCACCGGTTCAGGCATATCGAGTAGTGACTTCTGTGACAGACTGTTCACGACCGGTTCAGGCATATCGAGTAGTGACTTCTGTGACAGACTGTTCACGACCGGTTCATGCACACCGAGTAGTGACTTCTGTGACAGACTGTTCACGACCGGTTCATGCACACCGAGTAGTGACTTCTGTGACAGACTGTTCACGACCGGGTCAGGCATATCGAGTAGTGACTTCTGTGACAGACTGTTCACGACCGGTTCATGCACACCGAGTAGTGACTTCTGTGACAGACTGTTCACGACCGGGTCAGGCATATCGAGTAGTGACTTCTGTGACAGACTGTTCACCACCGGTTCATGCACACCGAGTAGTGACTTCTGTGACAGACTGTTCACGACCGGGTCAGGCATATCGAGTAGTGACTTCTGTGACAGAGTGTTCACGACCGGTTCAGGCATATCGAGTAGTGACTTCTGTGACAGACTGTTCACGACCGGTTCAGGCATATCGAGTAGTGACTTCTGTGACAGACTGTTCACGACCGGGTCAGGCATATCGAGTAGTGACTTCTGTGACAGACTGTTCACGACCGGTTCAGGCATATCGAGTAGTGACTTCTGTGACAGACTGTTCACGACCGGGTCAGGCATATCGAGTAGTGACTTCTGTGACAGACTGTTCACGACCGGTTCAGGCATATCGAGTAGTGACTTCTGTGACAGACTGTTCACCACCGGTTCAGGCATATCGAGTAGTGACTTCTGTGACAGACTGTTCACCACCGGTTCAGGCATATCGAGTAGTGACTTCTGTGACAGACTGTTCACCACCGGTTCAGGCATATCGAGTAGTGACTTCTGTGACAGACTGTTCACCACCGGTTCAGGCATATCGAGTAGTGACTTCTGTGACAGACTGTTCACGACCGGTTCAGGCATATCGAGTAGTGACTTCTGTGACAGACTGTTCACGACCGGTTCAGGCATATCGAGTAGTGACTTCTGTGACAGACTGTTCACCACCGGTTCAGGCATATCGAGTAGTGACTTCTGTGACAGACTGTTCACCACCGGTTCAGGCATATCGAGTAGTGACTTCTGTGACAGACTGTTCACGACCGGTTCAGGCATATCGAGTAGTGACTTCTGTGACAGACTGTTCACCACCGGTTCAGGCATATCGAGTAGTGACTTCTGTGACAGACTGTTCACCACCGGTTCAGGCATATCGAGTAGTGACTTCTGTGACAGACTGTTCACCACCGGTTCAGGCATATCGAGTAGTGACTTCTGTGACAGACTGTTCACCACCGGTTCAGGCATATCGAGTAGTGACACCACAGTCGATTGCAGCCGTTGAAGGCTTCGTACAGGACAACCGCCGATTGACTGTGAGTGACATTGAGGCACATCTTGACATCAGTCAATGTTCAGAATACCACATCATCCACAATGTGTTACAGTACCGCAAAGTGATATGCTGGTGTACAGACAGGGCAGGGATAGGTAAAGTTTGGCTGCAGATTTACAGGTGGCAGTAAACAGGGTGACAGAACTGGTGCAAGGACGCAGAGGCCGTTATAAACCCAGACAAGGCATTGCTTGTGTGGTACTCTCTGTATAACCGGATTGTGAAGGCAGATGTCCCACTTATTATATTGAATTGATGTACTCTTAGTAGAGAGAGAGTAAATTGAAGTACTGTTAGGAGACTTAATGCTTTGAGAGCGATGGTAGCAACCGGGGTAGAGCAGAGGGTGCTTTACATGCTCTTTCACAGTTAATAATTTATGTCAGTGAGTATGGTTTGGGACTCTTGACAGATCAAAGAGCCAGTTTGAAAGGTTGGAGCGCATACATAATATGGCCATGCGGGTGATTCTGGGGTGCACAAAAGACACACCATATCCTGGCGCTACCAACAATGGTGGATAGGCATACGGTCCTTCAGGCCAAATGGCACCTGACATTGCTGCAGATAGGAATCTGGAGACCATCAGTCGTGAAAAATAGTGGGTTGAAGTGCCGGCAGACAGGACGGACTGGCACAATGTAATACTAACACTGGGTCGTGAGCGCGGATAACAGGCAGCGCGCCGCACAGAGTTTGAGGTGCAACAATTGATCCAGAGTACTACACATCACGGTGACATAGTGATCTATATTGATGAGTCAGAGAAACAATCCGGAGTGGTTGGGGTTTCACTGCGAACGCTAATGGACGATTCTTGAAATATGAGAGTATGTCATATGAGGCTACGACATCCAGCATGAGAATGGAGGTGGAAACAGTTACAGCGGCATTCCGTTGGTTAGAGGAGACCACTGCAACACACATTGTCTTCATCATGTAGTCAAGGAGTATGTTTAGTAAAGTAGAGAAATGAATGTTTCGTGTGGAATAGCTCACCTGGCTTCAAAGGTCACAGATTGTGAGAATTGTATGGATTGCTTGCACTGGTCATCTGGGAGTGAGGGGGAATGAAGACAGGGAATGCGCCTCATGGCGTCCGATTACCTATAGACAAGGTAGAGGTGGTCGTGCGCCTATGTGACCAGGTGGAGGAACAGATTGAGAACCGGTAGAACTTTCAATCAGATAGCGGTGGGAACGATTAGTAGTGTGACTCTTCACTGGCTATTGAACGAGGGGACGTGGCGCATATGGGAATATCCTGAGTGCAGTGATGTCGGTTCTTAGCTCAGTTCTAATCATCTTAACTACCGCAGTGTCTGCAAGGTGGATGTCAAGGCAGCTTACTTCAGAATTGATAACAACGATGCATTGATGTTTGTCAAGAGCTTTTGCAGTTCTTTAAAGCATAAACTTGGGTTTACTACCTCAAGCTGGAAACAAAGAGAGCGAGTAAGGAATGGCACCATCCCTCCTCACCAAAACTAAAGAAGTTTCGCACACAGCCATCTGCAGGGAAGGTTAAGCTGACTCTCTTTTAGGATGATTAAGGCGTTATTTTAGAGTACTACACGCCAAAAGGGAACACTGTCATCAGTTATACGTATTCAGGTCTTCGCATGAATCATCTTCGCCCACAATCAAATCCAAACAATGTGGACTTATGCGTAAATGTGTCCTTTTGCAACATGACAATGCTTGACCCCATACTGCCCGTGCAACTGTTGAAACTATCGAAGACCTCAACTTTCAGTATGTATCACATCCCCCGTTCTCGTCAGACCTAGCCCAAAGTGATGTCCACCTGTTTGGACAACTCAAAGAGTCATTGGAAGGAAAGACTTTTCGGTCCCAAGAAGAAGTACAGCAGGTGGTGCACGAGTGATTACACACGTGAACACGTGTATTTTTTTTCTATAGGAATCCAAGCACTTTATCGGCACTGGAGGACTTGCATTGAACGCAGTGGTAACTAAATTGAAAAATTATACATTTGTTCTTTACTTTTTCAGAATATATTTTTTTTAATAAAAAAAACATTTTAAGGTTTTCATTTGAGCTCTACTCCTAGTTGTCAGCAGCTCTCAAGCACAACTGACACCTTCCCCCATGGTTTCATATACCCTGTTTTGAGGAAGAATAAACAGATACTCAACCTACCTAAGGGTGTCCTGTAGGCTAGTAGAGTGAAGAAGGCGCCTTAGGACATGAACAATCTGTTGGTGTTCCGCTGCCACACACAAGCCAACCTCATTTTCACGTACTGCAGACTGAAAAACTGGAACTGTGTGGCTCCGGAGACTGTTGACCTTTACCAAGACACATGACAACCACATGCAATATGACAAATACAAACACAGCAAACATATTGACACTGTTTATTACATCTTGTCTTTAAAAATATTAACATTCTGAATAACGAAGACACAAACAATAGATTGCACGATTTATTGCCTGGCATATTTCGCTGCATCTCGTCAGGTACATACTGCAGAACTCACACAACTTACGTGAAATTAACTAGATAAATCCTTCAAGTTGAAATATACACAATTTCGCACAGTAATGTCGATTGTCTACCACGGTAATTTTAAGCTGACTAACATGTCTTTCTGTTTACACAATTCTGGCTTGCGTTGATAGATCATAATTGCTTCTGCAAATTTTAACAAGCGAGTATTCTGTGTTCTAAACAACACGCGAAATGCAGTCTCTCTGGACACAACATGGCGACTGGCGACAATGTGCCTGCCGATTGAAGACTGCCGGGAGCTTCCGGTGTGTCGGCTCCTCGTGGCTATCATCTCCTGTGTGTTGTATCTTGTTGACCCATTGAGGTATGTGTTCTGACACCCGTTTGTTAAGCTGTCTCTCCGTTCGGCCAATGTAAACGGCCTGGCATCTACATGTGAATTGGTAAATACAATTGTTTGTGGCGTACAGAGGAACAGGCTCTTTGACTGTTGGTGTAGGAATGGGTACGGTTTTACATTTAATGACTGGAGTTGCCGCACAGAATGTTCGACCTACTGCTGTAGTAAGCCGGTCTTGTAGACGTTGCATTACGTCATCCCCTCGAAAGGTTAGCTGGATGAATACCTTGAGTTTAGGGACTGTAGTTACGTCTGCTTTGGGTTTGGGCTGTTGGCAATGGCGCTTTATAAATCCTGTGGAGTACCCATTCAGGTTTAAGACATTCTTCAGAGTTTCAAATTCCTCTGTCAGTGTGTCCTGGGTGCATATCTTTCTAGCACGGTCAAACAAGGTCCGTACTAAGCCCCGTTTGTACTGGACAGGTGTGAAGCTCTGAAAATTTACGTATTGGCCAGTCCATGTTTCTTTGCGATACACCGATCTTTGAATTGTGCCGTCTGCTCTACGTCTCATTAGAATATCTAGGAACGGTAACGCTTCGTTGTGTTCGTGTTCCATAGATAGAGAGATGTTTTTATGCGTCTTGTTCATTGTGGCCTGAAACGATGTTGCTTGTAGCTCGTCTGTGGTGATAATTAGTATATCGTCCACATAACGCCGGTAAAAGGCCAAGTTGTCGATGTCTGAGGATCTCTTTTCTTCTAAGTGTGCCATGAAGATGTCCGCTAGAATAGGACCAAGAGGACTCCCCATGGCCACTCCGTCAATTTGGCGGTATGTGGCCGAACGGAGAGACAGCTTAACAAACGGGTGTCAGAACACATACCTCAATGGGTCAACAAGATACAACACACAGGAGATGATAGCCACGAGGAGCCGACACACCGGAAGCTCCCGGCGTCTTCAATCGGCAGGCACATTGTCGCCAGTCGCCATGTTGTGTCCAGAGAGACTGCATTTCGCGTGTTGTTTAGAACACAGAATACTCGCTTGTTAAAATTTGCAGAAGCAATTATGATCTATCAACGCAAGCCAGAATTGTGTAAACAGAAAGACATGTTAGTCAGCTTAAAATTACCGTGGTAGACAATCGACATTACTGTGCGAAATTGTGTATATTTCAACTTGAAGGATTTATCTAGTTAATTTCACGTAAGTTGTGTGAGTTCTGCAGTATGTACCTGACGAGATGCAGCGAAATATGCCAGGCAATAAATCGTGCAATCTATTGTTTGTGTCTTCGTTATTCATATTAACATTCTGTTTATTTATTTCTGCTCCAGAAGCTTTCACAACAAATAGCCAAGGGACACAATTAACCACAATGCAAATATCCCAGAGACACAATTAACCACAAAAGGGAAACAATTAACTACCATGCAAATAGCTCAGGGACACAGTTAACTACAATGAAAAAGTATGAGTACACTACTCTTAAGAACGTATCATTTACTGAGCTGCATCTTACACTATCCGGGGAGCTGAGGTAGCGTAGTGGCTAGCATGCTTGCCAGCTAGCCCAGAGATCATATGTTCAAATACTCATTAAAACAGATTTTTTAAAAAAATTATCAGTTGAGCTGAACAAGAACTGACATCACAGCACTCGGGACATTCCCATATGTGCTCCGGCCTCCTCTTCAACAGTTCAAATCAATTCAACAACCAGCGAAGTTTCCCAATACTAATGGTACTAGCTGCAATCTGATTATGTGCCCCATCCTGACCTGTTCTCAGAGTACTGAGTGTCGGCCAGATTCCTCTGGTCTCTCCCAGCCGCACCATTCTTTCCAGGCAATGATGGCTGTGTATCTATTCTTCCATATGTACACTTGATCACAAAGGGCCGCTACATCATGTACCTATATCTGCCAGGGGTGCAGATCCAGCCAGTGTGTCCCCCTGCACATTTCCCCAACACACCACCATACTGATTCAATTGTTTATTATCATCACACTATTTTTTTGTATTCGCTCACTTTGAACTCAAGAGTAGTCCATACACCTGCGACTACTTCCAGTAGCACTGGACTGATTTTTGCGTGTGGATTAGCTTTCCCTTCTACCAGTGTCCCTGGCCATAGAAGTACTTGTAATTTACATCCCCAAGTCAAGGACGAGAAGCAATTTGTTAGTCCAACTGACCGGTGTAGAAACTGAATTTGCTACCTTGAAAACAGCACACTGGAAGTTTAAGAGTGAGCATTCTTATCCATTCAGCCGTGCTGCCCTCCATAATAACTATAAAACAGCTTGTGTACCTTTCAAGACAACACACTCAACATGTGAACTAAGAGTTAGAGAAGCTTCTCTTCAGCATTAACTAAGAACGTCATATGGAACTACGAGGCCAATGTTATAATTAGAAGCTTCTGGATCACTGTAGCTGGATAAGCAGATATCGGGAATCCCCTGTGTCTGCTGGTTGGCCAGGAAATCATACACTTGAACAGTTCCTCTGTGCCTGCAACAAAGGAAGAGTTGGAGGAAAGTTAGATCCCGCAAACGGAAATACAAGAGCAAAGTTTGGTAAGCCAGACTTAACATAGGAAATGTCTGGGAAAAGTGAGTATAATATGGGAATGTCTGAGAAAAGTGTGTACAATAAGGGAATGTCTGAGAAAAATGAGTACAATAAAGGAATGTCTGAGACAGATGAGTACGATAAGGAAATGTCTGAGACAGGTGAGTACAATAAGGGAATGTCTGAGAAAAGTGAGTACAATAAGGCAATAAGGGAATGTCTGAGACAGGTGAGTACAATAAGGAAATGTCTGAGAAAAGTGAGATGATAATGGAATTTTGAGAATAGTGAGTACAATAAGAGAATGTTGGAGAAAAGTTAGGTACAAAAAAGGGTATAAGAAAACAGTTAGGTAAAACAAAAGAGCATGTTACAGAAAACTTAGTCACACAAAAAGAGTATATCAGAGAATAGTTCAGACCAATAAAGTTCAAAACAAAACAATGTTTTCCTTTAGTGAGTTTAAACACAGAAGCCACACACAATGTGTTACACGATTTATTACCTGGCATTTTTGCAGCATTTAATCAGGTGCATACAAACAGATACATGCCGCTGGGGATCACAAGATGTTCAGAAGTATGATCGCCCAGGCCAGTCACCAAGGCACTTGATAATGATGATAAGATGCGAGGGTCTGAAGGAGGTTATGACAACCAGGTAGATCAATGGTGTTAAGAGGCAGAGGTTAACAGAAGGTGCTGGATGAATCAGCAAAGTAGCACAAGAGACAGTCAGCAGCCTAACTGAACAAAGACACAGAGAACGGAAGTTTGTGGAGGAATTAGATGTGTTTCATTTGCCATGGCACATGCTGATGATGATGATAGTTAAAAAAGGGCAATTCAATATGTTATGTTTTTTTTATTTGTTGGCGCTCGCTCTCTTTGAACTTAAGCGTAGTCCATATACGCTGCTTTTAACAGCTGGAAGTGATTTGGCACCAGACCACCTAGCACTGGTTGTTTTTTTGTGTGTGAATATGGTATGAGTGCCAGTCGTCAGAAAACAAGATCACACTACTTAACGTAAACTTGCCTAGAGATGACAAACAGCCAAAACATCTACTATGTCCTGTAAATGATATGCAACTAACTTTTAACTTTCTGTCTGATATTCATTGAAGGTGATTTATTACATAGGACACTTTGCATCTTAATGATGGCTATATATACAGAAATATCCCACATGATGTGATTCTTTTAACTCAGCTGATGGATATATATTCAAAAACACCATGATAAGGGCAGATGTATCTTAAACAGATGTATCTTAAACAGATGTATCTTTAACAGACATACCTTAAACATATGTACCTTAAACAGACATTCTTTAAACAGATGTACCTTAAACATTCATACCTTAAAGAGATGTACCTTAAACATACATAACTTGAACAGATGTACCTTAAACAGACATACCTTAAACAGATGTACCTTAAACAGATAAACCTTAAACAGATGTATCTTAAAAAGATGTACCTCTAACAGATATACCTTAAACAGATATACCTTAAAAAGATGTACCTTACAAAGACATATCTTAAACAGGTGTATCTTAAACTTACATACCATACCTTAAACAGATGTACCTTAACCTTAAACAGACACAGCTTAAATAGATGTACCTTAACAGATGTACTTTAAACAGACGTACCTTAAACAGATGTACCTTAAACAGGCGTACCTTAAACAGATGAACCTTAAACATTTGTATCTTAAACAGACATACTTTAAACAGATGAACCTTAAACAGACATACTGTGAACAGACATACCTTAAACAGATGTACCTTAAACACACATACCTTAAACAGATGTACCTTTAACAGATGCACCTTAAACTGACATACCTTAAACAGATTAATCTTAAACAGATTTATCTTAAACTTATATATCATACCTTAAACAGGTGTACCTTAAACAGACACAGCTTAAATAGATGTACCTTAAGCAGATGTACTTTTAACAGATGTGCCTTAAACAGATGTACCTTAAACAGATATACCTTAAACATACATACCTTAAACAGATGAACCTTAAACAGACATATCATGATCAGACATACATTAAACAGACATACCTTAAACAGATGTACCTTAAACACACATATATTAAACATTCATTCATTGGCACCTTGCCGTCTTGACAGACGATAGTTAGTGCTTTATAAAAGCATAATAACTTTTACCTATGGCGGTAGCGAATGTGACTGATAAGGCCAATTCGCGCTATAAATGTCCGTTCACAGTGGGTGCATGTGAACACGTGGTCATTTCCACCATCATGCACCATCTTACGTCTCACACGCTCGGTGTGTGACTTATCTGCAATAATTTTCTCCTTTGTCTTTATTCCATTTCTGATGTTTGCCCTCCATGCAACATGTTCAGCGGCGACTTGCTCCCAATGTGCATTATCAATGCCTGTATCAATCATGTCCCGCTTACACACATCTTTGTATCGTAGTAGAGGCCGACCCTGAGATCTCTTATCCATCTGTAATTCACCAAAAAAGATGTCCTTTGGTATTCTACCATCATCCATCCTCCTAACATGTCCTATCCATCTAAGTCTACGAAG
The DNA here is from genome assembly GCA_014155875.1 of Cepaea nemoralis. Classification (NCBI taxonomy): domain Eukaryota; kingdom Metazoa; phylum Mollusca; class Gastropoda; order Stylommatophora; family Helicidae; genus Cepaea; species Cepaea nemoralis. The sequence goes on along the minus strand of JACEFZ010016469.1, from coordinate 931,967 downwards.
ACTGAGCATGGAATAAACCGTCACACAACCTGATCTTTCCAATACTTCAGTATTTGTGATTTTGTCTTGCCACTTAATACCAAGAATTCTTCGCAGACACCGCATATGAAAGCTGTTTAAACGTTTCTCTTGGTGTGAGTAAGTTGTCCAGGTTTCACTGCCATAAAGAAGAGTACTAAGGGCACAGGCTTGATAGACAAAGACTTTTGTTTTGGCAGTAAGCTTCCTGTTCTACCATACTCTTTTTCTTAACCTGTTCATTGTTGTTGCTGCCTTACCAATCCGGATGTTGATTTCCTGATCTAGGGATAATTTGCTATTTACCACTGATCCTAGATATGTAAAATGGTCTACCATCTCTAGTTCTGCGTCGTCAATAAAGATTGATGGTACCCCATGTGCACCTTGTGACATAATCTGTGTCTTCTTTTTGCTAATTGTTAAACCAAATTCAGAACAAGCATTGGAGAATGCAGATAGTAGACATTGCAATTCTTCCTCAGAGTGGGTCGTAACTGCAGCATCATCTGCAAAAAGCAACTCACTGATCAGACCTAATTTTGGTCTTGGCCTTCAATCTCTGAGCATTGTAGAGGCCATCATCTGAGCGTGAGTGAATGTATATACCACCATCCTGATCACGAAAGGCATATTTCAGTAGAAGTGAAAAGTATATTCCAAAGAGTGTGGGAGCTAGTACACAACCTTGCTTAACTCCACTCTTGATTTCAAACTCTTCAGAAGTTGCACCATCAAACTTGATTATACCCTTCATGCCTGTGTGGAACGATTCCACAATGGACAGAAGAGTTGGTGGGCAGCCAATCTTCTTTAGTGCCTTGAACAGACCCTCACGACTGACCAAATCAAATGCCTTTGTGAGGTCGATGAAGGCAATAAACAGTGGTTGATTCTGTTCACGGCATTTTTCTTGCATTTTTCGCAATGAGAATATCATATCAATGGTAGACCGGTTCTGTCGAAAGCCACACTGTGATTCGGGGTAGACTTGATCTCCTAGGACTTGAAGTCTGCACAGAACAATTCTGGCAAATACTTTTCCAACAATACACAGAAGTGAGATACCCCTATAGTTGTTGCAGTCGCTCCGATCGCCCTTGTTCTTGTACAGTGTTATGATGCTTGAATCTTTGAAATCCTGTGGGACTTGTCCTTCTCGCCAGCATAGCTCTATTAGCTGGTGGATCTGTAGAGTGAGTGTATAACCTCTATTGGAATCCCATCCTTACCTGGAGCCTTGGCTGATGCAAGTTCATTTATAGCACACTTAACTTCTGTTATGGTGGGAAGTGTGTCCAGGTGGTCAAGAGTTGGTAGAGCCTCTATGGCGTTGAGGGCATCATCCGATAGTTTGGTCTCACTTGAGTAAAGCTCCAAATAGTGCTCTACCCATCTGTCCATCTGCTGTTTCTTATCAGTTATGATTTCTCCAGTCAAGGTTTTCAATGGTGCAATTCTTTTGATCACTGTACCACATGCTTTCTTTATTCCTTCATACATGCTTCTTATGTTTCCCTTATCACTTGCGATTTGAATGGACTCACATAACTTGATCCAGTAATCATTTGCACACTGCCTGGCAGCCTTTTGCACATCCTTCCTAGCTTGCCTTAGCTCACTCAGAGTGTTACATGTTGGTCTTTCCTTGTTTCTTAAGAGAGCTATCTTCTTCTTATCAATCAAGGGCTGCAGAGTCTCGCTGTTTGCTGCAAACCAGTCCTGCCTCTTATGATCCAGAGTGCCATAAACCCCTACGGCAGTTTTATAAAGAGTTTCCATAAGTTGACCCCACTTTTCATTTACTGTACAATTTTCTGGTGTATCAGTGAAAGCGTCTTCAAGTTGCTGTTGAAACTGAAAGCACTTTTCAGGATCGTGGGTGTTAATAATATTAATCCTGGGGCTACATTTGATGAAAATGATGCGGGGAGTCGAACCCCAGTCTCCCGTGTGACAGGCGGAGATACTAACCACTACACTACCGAGACAACAGGGATGGTGTTATTGCCTCTCCATAACACAAAGCCTGGGCTAAAATATAGAGATCATGTGTTGCCCATGCAGCATGATCCCTCTCTCGGCTTGCCTAGTTCACTCCAGAGGAAAGTTAACACCTCTATATCTGGAACAAGACAAGCTGCAGAAGCTGCCGGATCAGAAAAGCAATGCTCTAACTGTCTGCCTGTCGGAGCTTCGATCCTAGACCAGCCGCCAACCAAGGCTTAGGGCCTGGTCTGCCCTGCCATGACATTTTGTCTTTAGGTTGCATTTCCTCACACCAGAGTAAGGCTTGTACCCTCCCAATTGTGCTCGTCCACCCAAAACCATTGGCACAATGTGGGGTGTCGGGTTTGGTAAGCGCCGCCCAACATTCAGCGCTAACAGAAAGCAGGTAGTACCGTTTACTGTTATACGGTAGCTCAGTCATATCTGACTAAGACCTGACATCACATATCTTAAACAGGCATACCTTAAACAGACGTACAAGGGGCTTCTCATTTAGCCTGACCATGAAGGAGTAGGCAGAGAAAATTGAAATGTAGCACATGTATAGCTCATTCAATTTGTAATGGACATATGAATTTCCCTCCTCAACTGGTTTTCCCAATATGGTGCATGGCACAACACACCCTATTGACCAGATCTGCACAGCCAACAGTTTGTCAGAACAATGGAGAAATCAGACGCCAGGACTGTGATAAAATTCTTGATGTTACAGGGAAAAACACTTACAGAAATACATAGGGAGAAGGAGCCTGTGTTTGAGGGAGTCTATCCTTTGTATGTTTCTGTAAAAAATTGGTGTTTGCAGTTTAAGTGTGGCCGTTCCCAAGTTGCTGATCTGCCAAGATCAGGACAACCATTCTCAGAGTGCAATGATGCAAATGCTGCAAAAGTGAAGAAAATCATAGACCAGGATAGGAAACTGACAACTGCAGAGATATCAGGTTCAGCAAAACAGAGTAAGAGTACAGTTTTTTAAATTTTACACAACAGACTGAACATGAGAAAAGTGTGTGCCCACTGGGTCCTGCACCTGCTGACATGTGAACAGAAACAAACACGGGTTCTGCCTTTGCTTCAAGACAACGCGCTCTCCCATAAAGTACGGCTTGTGCTGCAAACTGCCAACGATTTGAATATTGAAATTCTTCCACACCCACAATATTCTCCAGATTTGGCTCCATCAGACTTTTTTCTTTTCCCAAATCTTAAAAAACAGCTGAAAGGAAATTGTTTTGACAGTGATGAAGATGTCATACTGGCTTGTGATAAGTGGTTTAGTTTGAAAAATAGGTTGTTTTATTCTGAAGGTCTTTTCAAGGTCACGCAGAGATGGCAGAAATGCATAAATTCAGGTGGTGGCTACATTGAGAAGGAATAAGCACTGTGCCAAATTTCAATTTTCTCCGCCTACTCCTTCATGGTCAAGCTAAAGACTTATAAGAAGCCCCTTGTACCTTAGACAGACATATCTTAAACAGACAAACCTTAAAGAGATGAACCTTAAACAGACATACCTTAAACAGATGTACCGTAAACAGACATATCTTAAACAGATGTACCTTAAACAGACATATCTTAAACACACATACTTTAAACAGACATACCTTAAACAGGTGTACCTTAAACAGACATATCTTAAACATACATACCTTAAACAGACATACCTTAAACAGACATACAGTGAACAGACATACCTTAAACAGATGTACCTTAAACAGACATATCTTAAACAGACATACCTTAAACAGATGTACCTTAAACAGATGTGCCTTAAACAGACAAACCTTAAACAGATATACCTTAAACAGATGTACAATAAACAGATGTACCATAAACAGACATACCTTCAACAGACACACCTTAAACAGATGCCATTCACATGGATGCACACCACTCACATGGATGCACACCACTCACATGGATGCATGCACCCAAACATGCCGGAGTAAAAGGTAATTAATTTGCAGACCAGTTGGCAATTATTGCACCAATTCATTCATTCAGTAGCATGTCATTTACAGAACCTCGCTCCCATAACAACCTTCCGGAAAACTTCTCGGTCATAAGCAGGATGTCCTGCATCCGATACACCCATCTGGAGATCATCTGCCACATCCTGCACCCATCTTCTCTTTGGCCTCCCTTTTCCTCTCTTCCCGGGCATCTACCCCTCCATTACTGTTCTCTCCAGACTTTCATGACATTTCAAGTGACCAAATTATTTCAATTTTCTTTGTTTTATCATCTTTAGTAGCCAACCTTCTTCAGTATTCAGATCTTGTCGCTATGGATGCATTTGTTCTTCTCTGAATCCAAGATATTCTTAGAACCCGTCTATAACATTTATATTCAAAGGCATGTATGCACTGTTCAGCTTGTTTAGTAAGTGTCCAGGTCTCACAGATATATGTTGCAATGGGGAAAATGCATGCTCTTAAAATTCTAATTTTTGCAGGTCTATCTGTCCAACTTCATAATTTATTCAGTTGTTTTAGTTTTTGAAGAGCAATAGATATACATCTTTTAATTTCTTTCTTTGCGTCACCGTTGTTGGTAACTAATGACCCAAGATATTCACAATTTTCCACCACCTCCAATGTTTCCTCATTAACATATATTTCTTTCTCCATAGTAGTTTTATCTGTATGCATTATCTTTTGTTTTTGATATGTTAAGATATAAGTTGTGATTTTCACTATTCTTTTGGGTTGTGGTTATTAGTTTTCTATACCATTCTGTGATGTGGATAGTAATACTGTATCATCAGCATATTGCACCAATACAAACAGGAAAAATCCTGAACAGGGTTGATACAGTCAATGCCGCTATTACTTCTGTTCCAAGGACTTGTGCTTTCACGCATCGAGTATGCCCTGGCCATCCTCACTGTCAGCCCTACACAGATTGGAAGACTTGAAAAGTTACAAAACGAAGCCATGCGCATCATTTTGGGCTGCACGAGAGACACCAGCTGTGTAGCAATGAGATACCTCCTTGACTTCCCGACAATGGAACACAGGATCAAGATCTGGAGAGCTCGTGCATACTTAAAAATAAGTGCAGATGAGCAGCACCCTCTGCATGACGCTGTATTCAGAGAAAAGGGTGACAGGCTAAAGAGGGGCAAATCATGGATGGGTCGGGCGGAAGATGTCGTCGGACAGGTCTGCAGTCTTACCAGTATCAACCCCAGCAAGGAATGGGTGCCGGTGCCTCCAGCTTTTAAGTGTACCTTCTCCTGTATTATCACACTCGACAGACGGTGCAGAGAGCAGAACCCTGCGGCTGTCAATGCAGAGGTTAACGCGCTCATCTATGATCACTCAGATAGCCCCGAAGTGCTCATCTATACAGATGGATCTGTTGTAAAGCAGCAGAGAAGTGTGTGGGCATTTACAGCCCGTTCAGCGGGCCGAACCGTTCAAGAATCCAGTGGTGCCCACTCTATGACCACGAGCAGCATGACGATGGAGGTGATGGCAGTTACACAGGCTTTCATATTGCTGGAATCACAGCATTATACCAACGTGTGTGTACTAAGTGATTCAATGAGCATGATTCAGAAGGTCGAAGCTGGATCTGTACGTAGACAGTGGACTGAGTCGATGCGGAAGTCTGTTGTCCGCAAAGTCACCTTCATCTTCGTCCCGGGACATGCGGGAGTCGAGGGAAATGAACGAGCTGATAAATTGGCTGGCTCTGCACCCCCTGTAGATGGCCAGCCCATGGATCGTGCGGATGTTATTAACGCCCTTAAAGATATGGCGAGAACAGAGGATTTTGACGCCAGTGATTCCACATCGCTTTCCAGGATGAAAGACCTGGCAGTAAGAATCGGCACAGCCAGACGCGAGAGGTACATCGGGAAAACAAAGCGCCTCGTCAACCAACACAGAACTGGCACTATTAGCCACCGGACGCTGATGCATATGCTGGGGGGAGGATCTGAGCACCTATGGACATGTCCGGAGTGCAACGAAGATACCCCAACTGATAACTAACTAACTAACTAACAGTCAATGCCGCATGGACTTGGCTGGCGGATATTGATGAGGCTCTAACACGTGCCCATCTGGTCAAGCATGTTGATGTTGCATTCGAGGTCAAGAGAGGCGATATCATAACCAACTCCTCATGGGAACAGTGAGCAGGGATACTTTCAGACAGCTTCTGCATTGGAAGACTGAGCATGCATGGGAATGCCCTATGTGTAGTGATGTCATTAAACAGTGCTCAACATAACATAATGTAACGTAACATAACGTAACAAAACATAACGTAACACATAACAACAAAACATAATTTAAAATGATATAACATAATTTAAAATGATATAACATAATGCAATGTGATGTAACATTACATAATGTAATGTTACATAAGTGAATTGAAGAATGTAACTGAAGAACGTTTTTGTGCAATAAGTCACTGTCCTCGAAAGTTAGAAAAAGAGTTCTTGCATAGAATCAGTTTTAACATATGGATGTGAATCCTGGACAATTAGAAACAGGCACAAAAATTCCTGGAAGTCTTGGAGATGCTGTTTTATAGAAGAATGCTGAAAATTAATTGGGCAGCCAAAATGAACAATCAGGAAGCTTTAAGGGAAGCAAAGTCGCAATGTCAACTTATCACAAAACATCAGAAAGAGGCAGTCAAACCTTTTTTTTTGGGCCATGTTATGAGGAGACAAAAACTGGAACATGTTGTGACAACCGGAATAATTTGCGGAAATAGAGATAGAGGAAGACAGCGCAAGAAGATTCTTGACAGTCTTGTGCCATGGCACGGAAGAGAGTCGACACACAAATTGATCCATTACGTCAGAAATCATAATTTGTTGAGAGGCATGATTGCCCACACCAGGCGGCAAGCCACTGGATGATAATGATTAATGTAAAATAACGTAACACAACATAACATAAGATATACCTTAAAGAAGACACGGTTTCAAATTCATCCGTTTCTGGGAACTTGTTGTAAGGAACGTTTCCAATGATAAGCAGTCGATCATCAAAATGGCAGTACTGGACTGGATGTCTGAAAATAGCACAGTTTACAACAGCAAAAATTAAACACAGTTGTGATGTAAACAATTTATTGGATGGAAAAGAGAACAGACACAATTATCCATCAAGAACAGAATAATGAAGAAGATATTTGTGTCATAGTTCACATTGATGAAGATGTCCAGAAGTTGCCATGGTTCACATTGATGAAGATGTCCAGAAGTTGCCATGGTTCACATTGATGAAGATGTAGAGAAGTTGCCATGGTTCACATTGATGAAGATGTCCAGAAGTTGCCATGGTTCACATTGATGAAGATGTCCAGAAGTTGCCATATATCATGAGCACGGTATGGCCTCTTGTGAACACCATTTTGAGTTATCAGCAGTCAGGCTTTGATATTGGAAGTAGCTTGACATGTGGATTTACACGGGTGTGTCCTCAAGCTGTCAAGAGCAAGCTGAGTTATGAGAGACTGTTTATACTATTTGCACTTTGACTCTTACATTATATATTTCAGTTAGCCTTGAATGATGTGTGAATGGTATAATGTATGAAAGAGAGTGATAAAAGGGCAGAATGTTAGACGGGCCTGCGTGCCCAATTCTTCACCCTTTCAAAATAAAGTTTTGTTGTTGTTGTTGTTGTTGTTGTTGTTGTTGATGAATCACAACGTGACATATTAATTATAAGTACTGAACAGGACGCAGAACTGTTTCACATCGTCACAGTTAAACACAATCTCGGTTAAAACATATATTATTAACAGTGACTAAAACTAAAATATATTTGGCGGCCATCTCAAGGATGCCATTGCCACAACATGTCTGAGCGGGTCTTACCTCTACACCGCACTAGTTAGGAGAGAATGGTCGAAAGCATGTTTTTCACATGAGGCATTCTGAACTTTCAACCGTGATAAGAATGTGAGCTTTAGTCACCCCCATTGGTCCTTGACATAGTCATTAAGACAAATAACAAATTGAGTAGGAGCAGTGGTAGCCAAGTGGCTATATACTTGCCTGGTGGCCCAGAGATCAGTGGCCCAGTGGCTTGCCTGGTGGCCCAGTTCGAATTCATACAGAACCAGATTTTAAAATGTACCTGGCCTTTCAACTTGGCCGGCTCTGTGCCGAAGAGGTTACGAACGTAATTTGTAATCCTGAATATCGCGTTCGAAACACAGCTGCTGGAGATTTGGCAGCAAACCACCTTGCGTTAGTTTCTATACAATGGTATGAGTGCCGGTCATTCAGAAAACAATGGCCAACTACTGAACATAAACTTGCCAAGAAATCACAAACAGCCAAAAAAAAATGCTGGAGTTGACTTAGGCGTCCTGTAAAGGATATGCAACTATCTTTTAACTGTCCAAGTTGACTTGACCTACAATGGACACTAGGACATGTCCAGGGAAGTGCAGGCGGCCGGTGTGATACTGACCTCATCACCCTAGGGTTGCCAGTTGGTCTATACAAATATGGCCATAGCACGATATGCCAGTCTCACGAACGTGATCGTACCACAACAAGAATACAGACCAGTAACTTGTATATTTATATTTACATGTAGTGTCAGCTTGCCTTTGTTTATTCTGTTCTACCAAAGACCTTAGTTTGCTAATTCCATTTCATTACTTGTAATCATGTTCAAGTATAGCTCACAATCTACTTTTGTTTTCTGGTGATTCATTCATAGCACCATATGACCATTATACCTTAAAGTGTGTAAAAAGGACCTATTAACATTGTGGAAAATGAAATATTTTTGGCATGTAAGGAGACAAGAATGTCTGGAAACGATCATTATGAGGGGAGGTGTACAACGGTCATGGAGAAGAGAAAGATATCATACGAGGGTAAGTTAATAAGTAAGTCACAAATGGCTGTAGAAAAATAACTACATACGATAAAAACTTGAAACTAGTTTATTTTTATACATACATTATCCCTTTATTTCTCAACATAATTTCCACCAACATTGATGCACTTATCCCATAGTTTTATCAGATTTCCCAAACCAGCTGCATAGAACTGCGTGATTCGTTTTCATTTACCGGCCATCTCACAGAACTGTGTGACTTACTTATTGACTCGACCTCGTAACTTTTTCTTTCCCGCTTTACGGGACAAACATTTGTCAGCATAAACAATGACAACAAACCTTGGCGGGAGACATTTCGCGAATGACGCCAAAGTTGATTGTGAAGTGAAAACTTGGTTTAGAAAACAAAGCACGCAGTTCTATGCAGCCGGTTTTGCTGTATGGCAGTGAATTTTGGAATATAAATTAACAAAATAGGAAGACCCTGGAAGCAACAGAGATGTGGTTCCTAAGATGAATGTTGCGAATTCCTTGAACTGCCAAAGTAACTAACAACGACTGCCTGAAAGAGGCTAATAAAACTAGAACATTATATACAACAATAAGAAAGAGGCAAACAGCTTTCTTTGGTCATATGATGAGTAGAGAGGCACTGGAGAACATTGTGACAAATGGAAAGATCGAGGGAAAGAGAGGCAGAGGGAAACCAAGAGAAATGATGCTGGATGGATTTAGATGGGGACATGGAGGAATATCATCAGCAGAGTTGATCCAGAACATCCAAAGACCAAGATCTATGGAGAGCCATGCGCGCCTATGCCAGTCAGCATGGCACTTGATGATAATGAGATCGGTATTATAACTATTGGTTACTTATATGTCCTCACCTGTTGTGAACATCCCACAACTTGCCACACATCCTTTGATCCCACACACAGACAAAGCCCCCTTCATCTCCAGAGACTACTTTCCAATCATCCATTTCAACGGCTGTAATCTTTGCAGCATGCCCCACCAATGTCATAGGATGCCGATGCACCGACCCGGAAGTCATAAAGTCGAATTCTGAAAATGAAAATTAGTTGAATGAGGTTGAAAGAATTGCAGCACATATAACTAATATTTAAACAGTATTAAGACCCTAAGACAAAACATCAAGAAACAACTGAAGTAAACTTTTTGAGGATAAGCATCTTTCCTGTGGCATGGATGTAAATCAATGACCATTTTACAATCAATAAACTGGCATGTATGTACATCAATGACCATGTTACAATCAATAAACTGCATTATACAAAATGTTTATTTCCTGTTTTACTAAAAACTTACTTTCTATCTCCACTTCCTGTGACCAGCTGATGAGTGAGGGTGTCTGGCATGGAAATGCACGAAACTAGCCAGGTGTGGCCAGTAAGTGTTGTTACCAGGTTGTTTCTGCTCAAATCATAGACGTTGACCTAGAAGAAGTAAATCATTATAATGTAAAAATACAGAAAATGATTACCATGAGGGGTAAGTCAGTAAGTCACAAAATGATTTCAGACATCTGAGAAATCGTTGATGGTAGTTTATAAAGATAAGATGTCATGTGGCATATCCATAACCTGAGATGCAGAAAAATATGACAGGCAAGAAATCATGCAATATTTTGTTTATTCCATCTGTGTTTAATTGCAATCAATGTTCTGAGAGATTATGATAATAAATAAGGCGAGGCGTAAATACAATAATAACTGGTTTTCAAGTTTGCATCTCATATAGTTTTATTTAAACTTCAGATCCCCAACATGGAGGGTAGGCGGTTGAGCTGTTAAGGCCTCGGGAGTGTTTATACTTGTAGCTATGGTTTGCTTAAGCCTTTTCCTCGTGTTGGACTAGTAGTGCATGGTTATGTTGCCCTGCTATTGAGTTGAGTGTGTGGAGTGATACTGTGACCTTGTGAATTTTGTGTGGAACTGTTTTTATATCTGTCCGTGGTTGTTTGTAGCGTGAGCTGCATGTTCAGAAAAATTGTGGCCAGCCGATAGCTGAACTAACTGGGTTGCCGTATGTAGTAATGTATGGCTGCTGGTTTTGTAGTGACTGCCATTTCCAATGACGATGAAATGTATTTTTTGTGGTGGACTTCTGTGTTTGCATTCTATCAGCAGCATTATGCCTTGTATACCTGTGCGTGCTGTTGGTATGTCGAGACTCATGTCTGTTCCACTTGTCACATGGGGACAGTGAGGAGCTATTTTGTGTGATATTCACTGACACAGGAACGGAGCATAATGGAGCAACCCTTTGCTGCAAAGTTGGAAACACAACTAACTATAGTTTTATCTATGGACTATTTTGTGACTTACTTATTGACCTACCCTTGTAGCCATCAACATTCTTTGCCCTGTCTGTACTTTAGGAATGTAGGAGTCAACAAAACCTTGTGGTCTTTTTTATTTAACAAAAAAAATAAGTAACAGTTATCAGATGGCATGATACTGTAAAGACATTAGACATGGACGATCAAAATTTTTTGGACATGTTATGAGAAGAAATACATTAGGAGATGTTGGTGACAACTGGCAAGATTGAGGGAAAAGAACTAAGGGACAGGCAGAGAAGTAAACACTTGGATGACTTGGCCACGTGGTATGGTCGATACAAGAACACAGAACTGATCTATGACTCTGGTGATCTTGTGAGATGATGAAACATGACCACCCATGCTTATCGGCATGGCACATGATGATGATAATGATGGCAGATACTGCCCTTGGGGTGTGAAATATTGAACTTTTACACATTCTAGGCTATGACAAAATTAGGTGGGGTGGCCGGTTCTCTCCCTTCCTCAGCATCTTTTCTTCCCAGACAATTCCTGGTAATTTTGAAAATTACCTGGCACCCATTTTTATTAAGCAGAGCCAACCTCAGAGCCATACTGGTCAGAAACATAAATATGTCTCTGGTGTGGATTAAACCTAGACCAGTGTCTTAGCAGCCAAGTACACAAACAACTGTGCCGCTGTGGTTCATATCAGACAAGTGCACAAACAGCTATGCCACTGTGACTCATATCAGACTTAAGAATCGCGGGAGTCTCCATGGCGAAGTGGTCAAGCCGTCTGGCTTGGGCTCCGAAGGTTGTGGGTTCGATTCCGGGCTGCGTCCTTCGGTTGACGAGTGTATTTTTTCAGAGACTCCTGAGGGTCGTCACTGGAGCTACAGAGTTTGTGCTTTGTGCAACGCTTTCTGCGCTGTGGAAAGAGACTGAGCCATATGCAATAAAACCCAATGCAATGAAGTCCACCCTGTCGACTTTTAAGCGACTTTTTTTAGATTTAAGAATTCGATAAACCTTTCTGTTTACTTTTAAGAAATTTATAAAGCTCTTTCCTCTTTAGAATAAAATAAAGTCTTGCTCTGTAAATAAATAAATAATATGCAGGTAAAAATGTAATTATGAAACAAAACACACAAACCTTGATCTGAGTGCATGGTCCTGCATATATATTGAACCCTACAGCAACCTCTTCCGTGCTTCTCCGAACCCCAACTGAGGTTATAGGTGCCCAAATGATATTATGTACCTGAAATGAAGTGTTGAAGGATAATATATGTGACCTCCCATTGGACCGATGGACAATATATCGTCATGCTAGAGTCATTGTGTTATTTGTTTCATTTCGCTGTATCAATTATAATGTTCAGTGAATAGTTTTGTTACATGGATAACTTCCGCAATTTTAATGTTCAGTGAATAGACATTTACATTATAGTGCTTGTTCATTTGATTGTGCACCATGTGTGGTCCAGACCTGCTGTTTTGTTTGGCACTGACTCAGCTAATGGAACAGAAACTTCAGGAAGAACATGACTTGTTAAATGAAATCAGATGTCACTATGGGCAAGCCTACTAGTAGTCTGTACCCTTTACCTCAGCATCAGCACAGCGGATGTTTAGTAACAGGCATTCTTATCCATTGTTATCCATTCAGCCATGCTGACCTACGCCATATCCTTTCCATAGTATTCATCATTCTGTTAAGCACAAAATCAAAGCGTATCAAACTGCTTAATGCAGATCAGCATGGCCGAATGGGTAAGAACACGTGTTCTTAAACATCCATTGTGCTGATGCCGAGGTAAGCGGTTCAACCCCTACACCGAACAGCAGTACTAAAATGTTGACCTGTCGTCCTTGACTTGGGGATGTAAATTACAAGTGCCTCTGAAGTTGGAGAGGGTTCACCTGATGGCGAGGGACATTGTTAATAGGGAAAGCTAATCCACATGCAAAATTCAGTCAATTACTATTATAAATAGTGTGTATGGTCTATGCTTGAGTTCACAGTGAGCAAGCACAGCCTTAAAAAAAACTGCTTAATGCTGTAATCTGTTACAAGACCTCGTGGAGCAAACAAATAGGCACAGTGCAGAACGTGAATTAGATATCAATATTGGAAAATAAAAACAAAGTTTTCCCGAAGTGAATTTGAATAATGAAGACGCAAACAATAGATTGCACGATTTTTGCCTGGCATATTTCGCTGCATCTCGTCAGGTACATACTGCAGAAATCACACAACATAAAGTAAAATGACTAGAAAAATCCTTCAAGCTGAAATATACAAGTATTCACACAGTATTTTCAATTGTGTACCATAGTAATTTTAAGCTGACTATCATGTCTTTCTGTTTGCACAAAACTGGCATATGTAGCTTTAATCATGATGGCTTCTGCGATTTATCTTGTGTATTTCCGGAGGAAAGTCTCCACACTGCAACACAGACCTCTTGGAGACAGTACTTTAGTACCAGATCTGGAGGAAAGTCTCCACACTACAACACAGTTCTCATGGAGACAGTACTTTAGTACCAGATCCAGAGGGAAGTCTCCACACTACAACACAGTTCTCATGGAGACAGTACTTTAGTACCAGATCTGGAGGACAGTCTCCACACTGCAACACAGTTCTCATGGAGACAGTACTTTAGTACCAGATCTGGAGGACAGTCTCCACACTGTAACACAGTTCATAGATTGTACTTTAGTACCAGATCTGGAGGGAAGTCTCCACACTGCAACACAGTTCTCATGGAGACAGTACTTTAGTACCAGATCCAGAGGGAAGTCTCCACACTACAACACAGTTCTCATGGAGACAGTACTTTAGTACCAGATCTGGAGGGAAGTCTCCACACTGCTACACAGTTCTCATGGAGACAGTACTTTAGTACCAGATCTGGAGGACAGTCTCCACACTGCAACACAGTTCATAGATTGTACTTTAGTACCAGATCTGGAGGGAAGTCTCCACACTGCTACACAGTTCATAGATTGTACTTTAGTACCAGATCTGGAGGGAAGTCTCCACACTGCTACACAGTTCATAGATTGTACTTTAGTACCAGATCTGGAGGGAAGTCTCCACACTGTAACACAGTTCATAGATTGTACTTTAGTACCAGATCTGGAGGACAGTCTCCACACTGCAACACAGTTCTCATGGAGACAGTACTTTAGTACCAGATCTGGAGGACAGTCTCCACACTGCAACACAGTTCTCATGGAGACAGTACTTTAGTACCAGATCTGGAGGACAGTCTCCACACTGCAACACAGTTCATAGATTGTACTTTAGTACCAGATCTGGAGGGAAGTCTCCACACTGTAACACAGTTCATAGATTGTACTTTAGTACCAGATCTGGAGGAAAGTCTCCACACTACAACACAGTTCTCATGGAGACAGTACTTTAGTACCAGATCTGGAGGAAAGTCTCCACACTACAACACAGTTCTCATGGAGACAGTACTTTAGTACCAGATCCAGAGGGAAGTCTCCACACTACAACACAGTTCTCATGGAGACAGTACTTTAGTACCAGATCTGGAGGACAGTCTCCACACTGCAACACAGTTCTCATGGAGACAGTACTTTAGTACCAGATCTGGAGGACAGTCTCCACACTGTAACACAGTTCATAGATTGTACTTTAGTACCAGATCTGGAGGGAAGTCTCCACACTGCTACACAGTTCTCATGGAGACAGTACTTTAGTACCAGATCCAGAGGGAAGTCTCCACACTACAACACAGTTCTCATGGAGACAGTACTTTAGTACCAGATCTGGAGGACAGTCTCCACACTGCAACACAGTTCTCATGGAGACAGTACTTTAGTACCAGATCTGGAGGACAGTCTCCACACTGTAACACAGTTCATAGATTGTACTTTAGTACCAGATCTGGAGGGAAGTCTCCACACTGCTACACAGTTCATAGATTGTACTTTAGTACCAGATCTGGAGGGAAGTCTCCACACTGTAACACAGTTCATAGATTGTACTTTAGTACCAGATCTGGAGGGAAGTCTCCACACTGTAACACAGTTCATAGATTGTACTTTAGTACCAGATCTGGAGGGAAGTCTCCACACTGTAACACAGTTCTCATGGAGACAGTACTTTAGTACCAGATCTGGAGGACAGTCTCCACACTGCAACACAGTTCTCATGGAGACAGTACTTTAGTACCAGATCTGGAGGACAGTCTCCACACTGTAACACAGTTCATAGATTGTACTTTAGTACCAGATCTGGAGGGAAGTCTCCACACTGCAACACAGTTCATAGATTGTACTTTAGTACCAGATCTGGAGGGAAGTCTCCACACTGCTACACAGTTCTCATGGAGACAGTACTTTAGTACCAGATCTGGCGGGAAGTCTCCACACTGCTACACAGTTCTCATGGAGACAGTACTTTAGTACCAGATCTGGCGGGAAGTCTCCACACTGCTACACAGTTCTCATGGAGACAGTACTTTAGTACCAGATCTGGAGGGAAGTCTCCACACTGCTACACAGTTCTCATGGAGACAGTACTTTAGTACCAGATCTGGCGGGAAGTCTCCACACTGCTACACAGTTCTCATGGAGACAGTACTTTAGTACCAGATCTGGAGGGAAGTCTCCACACTGCTACACAGTTCTCATGGAGACAGTACTTTAGTACCAGATCTGGAGGCAAGTCTCCACACTGCTACACAGTTCATAGATTGTACTTTAGTACCAGATCTGGCGGGAAGTCTCCACACTGCTACACAGTTCATAGATTGTACTTTAGTACCAGATCTGGCGGGAAGTCTCCACACTGCAACACAGTTCATAGATTGTACTTTAGTACCAGATCTGGAGGGAAGTCTCCACACTGCAACACAGTTCATAGATTGTACTTTAGTACCAGATCTGGAGGGAAGTCTCCACACTGTAACACAGTTCATAGATTGTACTTTAGTACCAGATCTGGAGGGAAGTCTCCACACTGTAACACAGTTCATAGATTGTACTTTAGTACCAGATCTGGCGGGAAGTCTCCACACTACAACACAGTTCATAGATTGTACTTTAGTACCAGATCTGGCGGGAAGTCTCCACACTGCTACACAGTTCATAGATTGTACTTTAGTACCAGATCTGGAGGGAAGTCTCCACACTACAACACAGTTCTCATGGAGACAGTACTTTAGTACCAGATCTGGAGGACAGTCTCCACACTGTAACACAGTTCATAGATTGTACTTTAGTACCAGATCTGGAGGACAGTCTCCACACTGTAACACAGTTCATAGATTGTACTTTAGTACCAGATCTGGCGGGAAGTCTCCACACTGCTACACAGTTCTCATGGAGACAGTACTTTAGTACCAGATCTGGAGGACAGTCTCCACACTGTAACACAGTTCATAGATTGTACTTTAGTACCAGATCTGGCGGGAAGTCTCCACACTGCAACACAGTTCTCATGGAGACAGTACTTTAGTACCAGATCTGGAGGACAGTCTCCACACCACCCTAACAGGTGCAGTCTTTTTCAGGGCTCAATAAATCTGGACTTCAATGTATTCCTTTATGAGTTAAGACTCACAATCTTCCAGAGGACTCACACTCAGGGCAAAAGAGAAACAGATATACAAGTATTGATTAGCATTCACAGATGTAAAGGAAAGAAATGGCACAGAGAGGAGAAGAAAGAGAACATTACAAATGCCTCACCTCTGTTGTAATCTCCTCAACCTGCACTGAATGACTCCAGGGAGATAACACACTGATGGTTTTCAAGTACACTGAATTATGACAAGTGATGAGTAGGCGGGACAAGTTGCTTGAATGACACTGGCTCAACCAATCAAGTTTATTGACCTAAATACGAAAACATTTAACTTTTCAAGCATGTATGTGTGTGTGTTCATGTGCATACCTGCACATATATTTTTGTGTGTGTGCGTGTGCATGTGTGTGTTATTTTTGTGTATGTGGATATATGGAAAGATGAACAGACAGACACAATGTACAAATTTTAGTTTCAAATGGTTTAGAAATGCTATGTAGGCCCACCTCGTATTTCTTTCTACTATTCACCTTTCACACATTTTACGAGGGTAAGTCAGAAAGTCATTCACCACAATTATTATCTCAGCTAATAATAAAGATAGAAGCATTAAATGTGCACCAATTTCAGTTTATAATTCCTGGAGGTGTATACCAAATTGCATCTCTGTAAACCAATTCTAACCAGGACACAAAACCATTGAAATGACAGATATTAATGACATACTTTACAAGCAGAGGATTGTTACAGAAATTTTGACTGTTGTTAACATTTACAAACGTTCATGTGCTGTTTATGGCAATTTTGCAGTTGATAGAAGCACAGTTAGTCGCTGGGCGAAGAGAGTTTTTGTTTCTGCAAATGGAGATATAAAGCTGGCTGTTCAGCTGCGCTCGGACGTCCTGCCACAGCGACCTGTCAGATCATGTTACAACATGCTGACATCATGATTCGCAGAGTTAGATAAATCACAAGTCAACAATTGTCCCTGCAGCTTTCAATAAGCAAAGGTAGTGCAACTGGCAAGATGGGTTCCTCGAGCTCTCACAGAGCACCATAAGGCCCAAAGGAAAACAATTTGTTTGGAATTGTTGCGACGGTTCAAGACAGATGGAGACTTTTTTTTTCACACATTGTGACAACAGACGAAACGTAGGTTCATCATTTTGAGCTGGAGACAAAAACAAAAACAGTCAACGGAGTGGCATCATCCTCAATCACCAGCAAGGAAATAATTCAAAACAACCCCCTCAGCCAGTAAACTCATGTTCATTGTTTTGGGGATATTGATGAGGTTGCCAAAAGGTGGAACCATCAATTCGGAAATTTACATTAAAACACTTACAAAGCTCAGTCATCATTACTGCATTACTGCAGGGTTATTCTCCTTCACGACAACACACGTCCTCACACAAGTTTGCAAACAAGGGAGGCAATCAACAATAAGTGGTGGAATATACTGCACCATCCACTTTACGGTCCAGACCTGGTACCATCTGATTTCCATCTTTTCGGTCCCCTTAAGAATGCTATCCATGGGACAAAGTTTGAAGACAATCGAGGGAGTGATTAGTGCAGTGAAGAAATGGCTACGAGAACAGGACAAAATGTGGCACAGATCTGGGATACATGCTCTTGTTTCAAGATGGCGTAAAGCAGTTAAAGTTGATGGGTATTATGTTGAGAAGTAGAAATGTTTGCTGCACATGTGCATGAACATTGTGACTAAATTTAATTTGTATGTTATTAATACGGTTAAAGAGATAATAATTGTGGTGCATAACTTTCTGACCTTCCCTCGTAATTACATACACAACATTTTTTTATGAGTTAATTGCATGTCCTTTACAGGACATGGTAATCAACTCCAGCATGTTTTGGCTGTTTGTGATTTACTAGACAATACTTACATTCCAAAGTTTGCCAATGAATTTATCCACAGTCCAATACTCACAACATTGCAATCAATGCCAGGCAGTCTGCTTCCAAATCGCTTGCAGCTGAATTTGAATCCTTGACTCAGTATGCCGGTGGATTGTGAAACTAACCCCCAGTCACAAACGCCAGCATATGTAACATGCACGTATATTAATTCATAAGCAAACACAATAATATGAACACAGAATTACACGAGATACATCTGTTTCATGTGTGAGTGTTGATGAGGGATGGGGGGGAAAGGGATATAGATTGCTTTCAATAACGTATACAATATTCAAGATTAGCGAATCAGCTATGTAAACATGTGGATTGGCGCCACATACAGCAAATCACAAACGCTAAGACTGCCCTAAATACTACATATCTAGGCAAATCATTATGACCTAGAGAAACAACAGTGGAAGATAAACTCTACGGATCAATGAGCGAACTAAAAAAGAGTGAAATTCATACAAGAGACAGAATTGCAGTTATAGACAAATTTCAATAGAACGAAAGAAGAAGAAGAAGACCTCTTTCAGCCTTTTCCACATAACATCATAACTCTTCAGGCATACAGACAGACAGAAAGATAGACAGAAAGACAGACTAGTCAGACAGACCCTAAGACAGCAATGTTTTTTTCCCCACATTCAACACAGTAGCACTTATAGGGTTGTCTTTGTGCACTTATAGGGTTGTCTTTGTGCAATGAAAGTTACCCTATACAAGGGAAACAAAATCAAACAACAACAATCCCCTCTGCTGTGTGTCCACAGTGATGAGGTAGAGGGGCTTGCGCGTTGCAATGACCCCAAGAGCTATGCCGACGGTAGCACAACTACTGGTAGGGCCACCCATGTCGGACAGGTCAAGGGAGAGGGACCAGACGAAGAGACACACAAACCTGCTGCCTTGTAGGTAGACTGGGGACAGTCAAAGGCTAGGGAAAGCACCCCGAATAAATGCTAGTCGAAATCGGATGTACTGAGCCAAGGCTTGACAAAGCAGTGCAACGTAAAACCTGCTGCCTTGTAGGTAGACTGGGGACAGTCAAAGGCTAGGGAAAGCATCCCGAAAAATGCTTGTCGAAATCGGATGTACTGAGCCACAGGCTTGACAAAGCAGTGCAACGTAACTAAATTCATGATGTCACAAATCAAAATTAATCGTTATGGTGCTAATCCCGCGAAGTCCCATCAGGCGGTGATAGTGCCGGGCCCCCTGCCTCGAGGGGGTCCACCCATGACTACTGGTGGTCACCTTCCCCTGTGCTGTGGAGTCAAGGCACAGAGGAGGTTAAGAGCTGTTGACCAAATACCCCGGACACTCAACATACTACAGTGGAATGCCGAAGGAGTTTACAAGAAGAAAGTCTCCCTAACACAGCGTCTTCATAAAGATAGAATAGATGTGGCATGCATTCAAGAGACACACCTCAACGCCAATCGCAAATTCTCAGTCAGAGGATATCAGGCCACACGTTTCGACCACGAAGGACACAAAGGAGGAGCTCTAATATTTACACGAAATACAATACCTTGCAGCGAAGTATTTGTGATCTCTGACAACCAAACGGAAATTATAGGTGTTGATATAATGATAAAGGACGTGAAAATAAGAATCTACAATCTGTACAGCCCAGCAGATAAGGACCTTACACTCTCAAACATGAAAATAACTGACACAAACTGCATTATTGTCGGAGACTTTAATAGCCGTTCAGAAAGATGGGGATACCCAGATACTGACAAAAGAGGAGATGAATTGGAGGACTGGGAAATAGACTCAAATCTCCATCTACTCAACAAAGCGGATGACAAACCGAGCTTCTACTCCAGAAGATGGCTTACCACTTCTACTCCAGACTTAGCTTTCTGCACAGGAGACATCCTCCACAAAATCGATCGCCATGTGCTGGACCAATTAGCAGGTAGTGACCACAGACCAATCAAGCTTGTAATGATTATGGAGTATGTTCCACAGGAGCAAAAGCCTTTGCCCCGCTGGAATTACAAACGAGCAGATTGGGACAGATTTGCCATACTAACAGACAAATGTTGTGAAAACATAAATACACGATATGGCAACATAAAGCAAATGGTGGAAAGTCTAAACAG
Organism: Cepaea nemoralis; assembly: GCA_014155875.1. NCBI lineage: Eukaryota > Metazoa > Mollusca > Gastropoda > Stylommatophora > Helicidae > Cepaea > Cepaea nemoralis. The sequence continues at coordinate 911,189 of JACEFZ010016469.1, read as the reverse complement.
AGCGATAATACAGGCAGCCACTGAGTCTATTCCAAGAGGAGCGAGGAAAAATTACAAACCATACTGGACTGAAGAACTACGAAGTTTGCAGGACAAAGTTGAAGATGCCAGGAAGACAGCAGAGAGAGAACAAACAACTGAAGTGAACATCTCTCTCAAAGCCATCTCAGCAAAATATAAAAGAACAGTAAATCAAACAACAAGAAATTGTTGGAGGGAAAAAACAGAAAACCTGAATTTTGACAGGGATGGAAACAAACTATGGAAACTAGTGAAAGCCATGAACAATGAAGGACCTAGAAACAAACAAATAACAATTAAACAAGGAAATGCCTTGCTTACAGGAAAAAAGGCTGCAAATGCACTAATGGAACACTATGCAAATGCAAACCACATTGATATTACAACCGAAAAGAAGAAAGCAATAAAGCAATCAAAGACAAACAGATACATCATAGAAATACAGAGACAGCAGCAGAATATATGATGGCAAATCTAACAATGGAAGAAATGGAACAGGCAATGAATACCCTAAAAAAGAAGAAATCACCAGGAAAGGATGGAATCACAAATGAAATGCTAATAGGACTAGGCACCAAGGCAAAGAAGAAACTACTAGCAGTCCTAAATAACAGCTGGAAGAGAGGAATAGTCCCACAGGCATGGAAGGAAGCTATACTAATACCATTCCCAAAGAAAGGAAAAGACCTGGAAGAACCAAATGGCTATCGACCTATCAGTCTACTTAGCTGTGTAGGAAAATTAATGGAACGCATTATCAATGGCAGGCTAACATGGCATCTGGAAGAAAACAAACTCTTAACACTACACCAAGCAGGATTCAGAAAGTACAGATCCACTGAAGATCAAATAACCTATATAGCTCAGGAAATAGAGGATGCCTTCCAAGAGAAAAAGCACACACTAGCAGTCTGGATAGATTTAGAAAAAGCATTTGATAAAGTATGGAAGGAAGGACTGAAAGTAAAACTGCAAAAAATGCATGTTTGTGGGAAAATGTATAAATGGATCAGCCACTACCTTGAGAACAGAACTGCCAGGACAAAAGTACAAGCAAAATGATGCTGTTGGAGCAAGGTGTCCCCCAAAGAGGAGTTCTTTCACCAACATTATTCCTAGCATATATAAATGACATCACGGAAAATTTTCCAGCCAGAGTACACACATCCTCCTTTGCAGATGACCTAGCCATATGGACATCTGAAGAATATATTAGTACAGCTAACAGCAGAATACAGCAAGCCTTATTAGCGCTAGAGGACTGGTCAAAATCATGGCTAGTGAAGATAAGTGAGGAGAAAACAACATGCACAGTGTTCTCCCTCTCAAATAAAACTCAGCAACCTAAGCTGGTATTGAATGGAAAAATATTGCGCCATGAAGAAAATCCAAACTATCTAGGAGTTACCTTTGATCGTCACCTGACATGGAAGACACAGGTTGAGAAAAATCGAACAAGAGCAAGGCAGAGAATGGCAATCATGAAAAAGCTTGCTGGTACAACGTGGGGAGCAGATGAGAAAGTTCTCAAGAAGTTATATACTGGACGGGTGAGGCCAGTACTGGAATATGGCATTGCAGCTTGGGCAATAGCAGCTAAGTCTTTAACAAAACTTTAACAAAATAAGTAGATTTTGAATAACGAAGACACAAACAATAGATTGCATGATTTATTACCTGGCATATTTCGCTGCATCTCGTCAGGTACATACTGCAGAAATCACACAACTTACGTGAATTAATTAGATAAATCCCTCAAACTGAAATATACACATGTTCACACAGTATTGTTGATTGTCTATCACAGTAATCTTAAACTGACTAACATGTCTTTCTGCTTACACAAGGACGGCTTTCGAAGGTTGATTAGTATAGCTTCAGCGAACTTTAACAATCGACTACTTTGTGTGTTGAACAACACACGGAAGGCACTGTCTCTTTCAACCACGTGAGCACTCTCGAGCACATGTCTCCCGACCGATGAAGCCAGACTTTTCCGGTGTGTCGGCCTGCCTAGGCTACCATATTCTGTGTGTAGTATCTTGTCCAACCAATTCGGAATATGTTCCGAAACCCTGCAATGTAATTGTCGCTCAGTTCTGCCTATGTAGATGGCCTCGCATCTGCATGTAAATTGGTAAATACAATTTGATTTGGCGTACAAAGCTACAGGTTCTTTTACTGCTGGGACTGGGATCGGTGTGTTTCTGTACCTGATGACTAGAGCTGCAGCACAGAATGTTCGCTCGACTGCTGTGGTGAGCCGGTCCCGCAGACGTTGCATTATATCATCTCCTCGGAAGGTTAGCTGGATGAATACTTTGAGTTTAGGGACTGTAGTTACTTCTGATTTCGGTTTGGGCTGTTGGCAGTGGCGCTTTATAAATCCTGTGGAGTACCCATTCAGGTTTAAGGCATTCTTCAGAGTTTTTAAATTCCTCTGTCAGTGTGTCCTGGGTGCATATCTTCCTAGCACGGTCAAACAGGGTCCGTACTAAGCCCCGTTTGTACTGGACAGGTGCGAAGCTCTGAAAATTTAAGTATTGGCCAGTCCATGTTTCTTTGCGGTACACCGATCTTTGAATTGTGCCATCTGCTCTACGTCTCATTAGGATATCTAGAAACGGCAACGCTTCATTGTGTTCGTGTTCCATAGGTAAAGAGATGTTTATATGTGTCTCGTTCATTGTGGCCTGGAACGATGTTGCTTGTAGCTCGTCTGTGGTGATAATTAGTATATCGTCCACGTAACGACGGTAAAAGGCCAATGTCAAAGACTAAAATAGATAGGAGGGAAGACCACCCGGGATGAGTGGTCTACCTCAAGTAGATTAGAGGTAACCCAGTGCCCCTACATGAGGGCAGGGTAGGTGTAGGGAGTAGATAGGAAGGGGAACTGTCAAACAGTTCTCTCATGAGACACGGAGGTGTCAACCAGAGAGTAAGCACTCTGGTCACGGTGTAATCACGCCAACATGATGGACACCAAGCACTAGAATAGCATTCAAGAGTAGACTACTACTCTAAGCGTGTTGAATGATGTAGCACGCAAAAGCCGAAGTGCGCACGAGGTCCTTCCGCGTACTGTGTAATCAGCACGCGGAGAATCGTCAGACTGGGGACAGACTTCGTAGGGAACACATCGCTTAGCGTCGATGCGTATTTCTTTAGATGAGTAGATAGATTTAGCAGTAGGGCTAGGGACGACTAGTGATAGGAAATTCTGTGTATTCATGTGTGATTCATTAGAGACAGTTTTGTGCATTTATGTAATGTAAAGAGCCAGTGGCAATAAAAATGTGTAATCAATTCCTCTCGTACGACTGACAAATCTTTTTGTGTGGTGCGAGAGAAGTTTATCCCGTAATGCCTGTAGCATCGCTTGATGACAGGCTAGGATAAAAGTGGTGTCAGAAGTGTAGCTTGGACAATTGTTCAAGCTAAAACACTCACCCACGGCTCTAGAATAGTATTACTGTCAGTTTATCACAGAGTTTAATTTGTGTTAGTGTAAAATGGCATGTGCAGACTAGAACAAGATGCGAGCTGTGCCCATCGTGACCGATTAACATTTATTTTTGCTTATTAAAATGTTTTGTGCTTTATGAATATGTTTTCTTCTGATCTGTAAGTATTATTATTATAGTTTTGTATCATTTATTTCTACAATTATTGGTTTATTTATGAGAATTTATCAAAAATGATTCACGGCGGAGCAATACACAAGGAATGAGCCGGCGTCAATATCGATTTTTCCAATCTAAAAATAGCGCTGCGCCTGTGACGTATCGCGGTTGACAAACAGCTGCCCTACGCCATTTGCAATCAGTGACAGATTGTTTACAAATCGCCAAGCGGCTGCTCGCCTGAATCTTCAGCTTATATTGAATATTATTTGTTTATACAAGCTATTTATTGAATATATTGATTTATTTGAACATTATTATTACCTTTATATTAATTTCAAAGCATTTATTTAATTATTTGTAGAGTTTCTTCTATTTTCTACCGTCACGATGGCACTACTTTCGTTATGCAAATAAGATTCTGTCTGCACAGCACTTCCACAAATTAAACAGCAATAGTTAGGGAAGGCAAAAGACATTAGAACGAAGACAGGACATTGACATTTACTATCAACTATACCACATTGTGTTGTCCGGGGGCATGTGATTGTAAAGGTCAAACAAATGTCTAAAGTCAGATGTCGTTTACAAATGGTTAATTATTGATGCTCTTGTAAACCAGGTATAACAAGAGCAGTGTATAAGAGTAACGCAAGGTGTATATCGAGGTGCCAAACGATTGTACCTGAGGTGCCAAATGAATGTACCTGATTGTTCTGGAATGCTGAGATGAGTATACACAAATTATTTTTGAATGCAATATGATTAATAATGCATCTCTTTTTCAGGGTGTAATCTGATAATATTTTTTGTACACAGGCATTTAATATCTTAACATATCGAATATACCTGAGTAAATATTTGAGTACCTATCAACTCTAGCTAATTATCCAACAACATGTCAACTTTAGCTGATTTCATACAAGCAGGCAAGGAATTAGGATACACAGGAAAAGAATTAGAGCAATATGCTGATCAAAAATTGAGGGAAGTAAAAGATGCTGAGAGAGATGAACGTGCACGAGAAAGACAACACCAAAAAGAGATGGCACAATTAGCTGAAGAAACTAAACAGAAACAATTAGATCAAGATAAGGAAATAAAGCAAAAACAATTAGATCATGATAAGGAGATTGTAGAACTAGCTGAAATAACAAAACAAAAGGAGTTAGAAATGAAACAGGTAGATCAGGATAGAGAGTTAAAACAAAAAGAATTAGAATTAAAGCAAAAACAATTAGATCAGGAGAGAGAGTTGAAGCAAAGAGAGATAGATGAAATGGCAAGAGTGAAAGAAAAACAAATACAGATTGAATCAGAGACACAGTGCACGAGAAAGACAACACCAAAAAGAGATGGCACAATTAGCTGAAGAAACTAAACAGAAACAATTAGATCAAGATAAGGAAATAAAGCAAAAACAATTAGATCATGATAAGGAGATTGTAGAACTAGCTGAAATAACAAAACAAAAGGAGTTAGAAATGAAACAGGTAGATCAGGATAGAGAGTTAAAACAAAAAGAATTAGAATTAAAGCAAAAACAATTAGATCAGGAGAGAGAGTTGAAGCAAAGAGAGATAGATGAAATGGCAAGAGTGAAAGAAAAACAAATACAGATTGAATCAGAGACACAGTTAAAGATGAAAGGTATGGAAGTAGATTCACACTTAGAGATCTCCACTACAAAACTAAACAGTCAGCAAGAAGAGAATAAACTTAACAAATACAAACATATTATTAAGCCATTCTGTAAAGAAGATTCCATATCAGCTTGGACAGAAAATGTCGAATATCAGCTGAAATACCATCAAGTACCAATCGATATGTGGGCCATGATTTACATGAAATACCTCAGTGGGGAGCCCCTTAAAATTATTGAATCAATACCAACTGACCTTAGATCTAACTATCAGTACATTCACGATAGGATAATGCAACATTTTTTACTTGATGCCCCTGGGTATCAAGTGCAATTTTCTAACTTAAAACCAAAACCAAATGAGACCTTCATCGATTATGTCTCGAATGTCCAAAGCGTGCTGAATAGATGGCTTAGTGCAGCAAAAATAGGAAAGGACTATGAAAAACTAAAAAATTTAATAGCCATGGATAAAGTCATATCCACAATCCCATCTCCTTTCGCTAAGTTCCTTCAGCAGTCAGACATCGAAACAATAGAACAATTCGAGAAGAAAGGCTCCGCGTATTTTTCCTCGAATAGAGAAATTTTTAAAACATCAAACATCGACTCTGAAATAGTCTCTTTTGTTAAGGACCAACCTAAAAGCTATCGTAGCAATAAAAAACCATTTCAGAGAGTCGACAAGAAAGATCAAAAATTGCCTAAATGTGTGTATTGCCAACTTTTTCATGATACTTACGCTATGTGTGATAAATCACCAAACTATCCGACACATCTTGAGATGGTCATTAAGAAACAACAAAACAAGAGAAGTGCATACAGGCGTGCAGTCAAATGTTTCTTCTGTTCTAGCTCGGGCATTATTCCAATAAGTGCCTAGGCCGCCAAAGAATGAAGGCCAACAGTGCAATTTTGATTGATACATCTTCTGATAGTGGAAGTGAGACTGAGTGTGAGGTCGAGAATGAATTACCTTTTAATCAATCTGAAGATGTTTGTTGTGTAAACGATATTTTAAGCTTTGACAGTTGTGAGCGATGTCACCAATTTCATGCAGACGGAAAATTAGAATGTGGACATACAGTACCATTCTCCACTGAGAGTGTAAATGCAGCATTAGCCTCCAGAGGCAATTTGGTGTTCCACAATGCATTGGTCAACGAAATACCATGCCAATGTTTGCTTGACAGTGGGAGCACTCTTATCGGTCTTAGAAAGGAACTGGTAAATCCAAATGATTATACAGGTGACTCAGTCAAATGCCGAACCTTTTCGGGTAATATCGAAATTTACCCGTTGGCAAGAGCCCGTATTAACACTCCTTTCCTTTCTGGTACCTTTACATGTGCTATTTTAGATAACCCTTGTACTGATTTAATTTTGGGATGCTTACCCCAAATGAAGCAATGCACTAACGAAGAAATAGCTGCATGGGAAAAATTAAATGCCGCTAATGCAACAACCAGAGCAGATACTATTAAGCATCAAGACACACTACAGGAGGAAAGACTACTGTTGCTATCACCAACTAGCACGGATGATACCACCAGACAAAAGTTCATAGACCAGCAAAAAGCTGATCCGAGTGTGTCTCCATATCTAAAACTATTAAAAGAAAAAGCCAAAGTAACAAAAAACGCATCATGGTTCTTTAGACTTAATAATGGTATTCTTACTCGTTATTATACAACTGGCAACCATGAGATTCAGCAAACGGTGTTACCTGTACAACACCGCCAAACTGTGCTAAAGATTGCACACGAGTCACCGTTTGCTGGTCACCTTGCATACGACAAAACCAGGGCCAGAATTCAGGCTCATTTTTATTGGCCAGGGTTTTTGTAATGACATAAAAGTATTTTGTCGCTCATGTAATGTCTGTCAACAACTAGTACGTAAGGGTAAACATCCTACAGCTGAAGTACAACCTTCAACACTGGCCTCTAGGCCATTTGAGAGTGTGGCGGTAGATATTGTTGGACCCCTGAACCAGGTGTCCAGCAAAGGAAATCGCTTCATCTTAACGCTAGTAGACCTATGTTCAAGGTGGGTTGAGGCAGTAGCTTTGAAATACATCACCTCCAAAGATATTGCCAATGTATTTCTACATTTGTTCTCACGATTCGGATTTCCACGTACCATCTTATCCGACCGTGGAACCCAATTCATATCGGCTGCAACGCAAGCCCTTACGAAAATGTTAGGAATTAAACAGCATTTTACGACAGCTTATCATCCAGCCAGCAATGGAATAGTAGAGAAAATTAACGGAGACCTAAAGCATATGCTGGCTAAGGTGACAGCAGAAAACCCAGCTGATTGGGATACACTGTTGCCAACAGTGCTGTTCGCCTATCGGGAGATTCCCCATTCAAGCACGGGTTTCTCACCGTTTGAATTAGTATACGGGGCTAACCCACGTGGACCCCTAACAATTTACCATCAGTTAGTAACTAATGCGATCGAAATTCCAACCCCTAAAACACCTTATGAAATGGTAACAGAAACACGAGACAAAATTATGAAATCGTGTATCATAGCCAAGGCAGCTTTGGAGAGGAAGGGTCAAATCTACCGCCAATACGCAAATAGAGGTGCGAGGACTATTAATCTTGAACCAGATCAAGACATACTGCTTTTACTCCCAGACAAACGGAATTTATTATTGACCTCATGGCAAGGGCCATTCAAAGTGGTACGAAAAATTTCAGATGTCGATTATGAAATATCGATAAACGGACACTTAAAGATATTTCATATCAACATGTTGAAACCCTACTTTTCACGACAAGAGACAGAACTAGAGACAGACGAACACAATGCACCCACACCTATTGATGAGACGACAGGACATACATAACGCAACTACACTAGTTAGCGAGACTGGCAAAGCCGACAATATGCATACACCTAGTGAGCATACAGAAAACGCACTTAGCACCACAACCGTACTGAATCAGGTAGACGACGACGGGATGGAACTACCTGTTCCAATTGTAGACAAGACTGCGACATTAGATTGTATACGGTTAGAACCGGAACTAACAGAAGAACAACGACGACAGACAATAGAATTAGTGACGGAATATAAGGACATATTTTCCGACATTCCAGGTAGGACGGACAGGATCGAGCACTCCATCCTTCTTTCGGACTCTAAGCCTATTAAATGCAGGCCGTACTCTATCCCACTTAGCTACAGAGAAAGTCTAAATAAGGAAATTCTTAATTTAGAAGCTAGTGGAATCATCCAGAAATCTACATCTGAGTACTCCTTTCCAATCGTCTTGGTCAAGAAAAAAGACTCCACAATTCGTCTCTGTGTGGACTATAGAAAACTCAACAATGTCACTAAGATCGACGCAGAACCAATTCCTTCCTGCGAAGATCTTATCCTTGATATGTCCACCTCCAAAATCTTCTCTAAATTAGACCTTACTAAGGGATATTGGCAGGTCCCTATGCAGACTCAATCCATCCATCTTACTGCATTCTCAACACCTTTAGGTCTTTACGAGTGGCGGTTTCTTCCTTTCTGACTTCGTAACGCTCCTGCCACTTTCGTACGCCTAACTAGAGATTTACTACATGGAGTGACGAATACGGTGACATATATAGATGATATTTGTGTCCATACAGACGACTGGACAACACACTTACTGAAACTAAGACATGTCTTCGATAGGGTGCGACTCTTCGGGCTCACTATCAAACCTAGCAAAGTTGAACTGGGCCTACAGGAAATTGAATTTTTGGGTCATGTCATTTCACAAGGCCAACTAAAAACTGACAATAGAATTGTTACTAAAATTATGAACCTGACCATGCCTACAACAAAGAAGCAGGTCAGGAGCCTTCTGGGTTTAGTAAATTATTATAGTAAGTTCATACCGAACTTAGCTGAAATCACAAGTGTATTTTCAAATGTTTTGAAAGCATCAGTAAAATTAGATGTCAAAGATGCATTATTAATTTCTGCATTGTCAAAATTGAAACTCCTATTTAGTAATGTACCAATCCTGCGTTTGCCTAATCCTAGGCTCGTTTATTATCTTAGGACAGATGCCAGCAGGATTTCCATCGCTGCAGTACTAGGCCAGTTGTACGACGGCATCTTCTATCCAATTTGCTACGTGAGCCGTAAGATCACACCTGCTGAGTCCAGATATTCCATATCAGAGTTGGAAGCCCTAAGTGTCATCTACTCAGTGAGGAAGTTACATCGATTTCTAGCGGGTAATCACTTTGTAGTACAGACCGACAACTCCCCAATCACGGTCATACAAAGTGGGGTGCATCGCAATGACCGCAACTACAGGTGGTCGTTAATATTACAAAATTATACTTTTAGTATAGAGCATATTAAGGGTAGGGACAACATTCTTGCTGATACCCTTAGTCGACCATCTGAGGTAGAAATACCTGATACTCCACATGAAGAGTGAGTCTAAGATATCTAATTTCCGGGAAGGTTAACCCGGTCAAAAAATGCCCGCAGAAGTCAGATGTGTCGGCCTAACGGCGCAAGAATGCAGCTCTGCTGTAAACAGGCACAACGCAATCACGTCCGAAAAAAACTCCGGATGAACGAAGAAGAAGAAGATATCTAATTTAGTACACTTAGAATATCCTGTGTAAAATATCCTATGTAATACATAGACATCATGATCAGGACTGTGTGCTAATAACAGTGAACCACCATGTGTCCGTAGACAGCAGAATAAGAACTGTGCTCCAAGAACAAGTGAATCACCGTGTGTACATAGACAGCTTGTTACTTACTATGCTCCATTTGTGTTCCGGTGAATCACCTGTGTTAATCATGGAAGAACAGTGTCAGAACAAAGCATAAATAACTAGACACGAATATACATGTGTACGACACCAGCGAACTCTACGAGTGGAAGAATACCCATAAGACACAAGTATGACTGTGTAGTGTATTTAATATACCCAGGACAATTGTGTATCTATGAACTGTGCCAACGAAAGCAATTTCTGAACGTTATGGCAACCACTAACCTGGGGTAGTTAAATACCATGTATATATATTTATTTATTGTGATATGTATGATAACATGTTTTTAATATAGTGATAAATTATAGTTAGATTAGTTACTTTAATATAGATTTAGATTAGATTTAGGAAATATAATAGATTTTTGTTTGTAGTCTAGAGAAATCACTAATTTACCCACTTACTTAGGATAATACTTTAAATTTAATAATAGCTTAATAATAAATTAAAGACGAGGATAAAAAGTTAAGATAGGAACAGTACCAGTTAGTACATTTCATTTCACATTATTTCATTCCATCTTGATAACACTTTAACAACCTCATCATTTAGGATTAAAATTAGTTTATACCTTATAGGATAATACATTTAACATACATCATTTACACCATATATAGTAAAATTATCAATCATATTTTTTTATTTAGACATTAAAACATTTTTTTAATAATAACCCATTATTTATAATTTTGTTACATTTGACATTACTTATTTCAGAAAGGTACATAACTCATCGCACATCATTTTCATTTTTTTTTTTAATTAGTTAGATTACTTCCCTTAAATTAGGTCGATTTTGTGCAACAAATTAGAATATATATATTGATAGAACTAGTATTAGTATGTCAGTAGAATGTAGTGTTTAGTAATATCAGGGTACAAACTATCAACCCTATTTCATCCATGTAAATATTTTGTAAATACATGACTAGTGCAGTAAGTTACGCACAGTCATTAAGCTCCACTCTTTTCAAACTGAGCCAAACTTGTACAGTGTCATTTGAAGGTTTTTAAATAATTGGGAGGATAAAAGATGTGTAACAGAAGTGTGAAAGTAAGAGAAAATGGAAAATATACAATGGAGAGTGAGGACAACCAGCGGATTTTTTCTGCCGCTCAACGCGACTTTTTATTATTTGTCTACGTCAAGCGTTTGCTTTCAATGTTGAGATATACTGTCTCGAATGTGTTGTGTGTAGTTTAGTGTAGACCTTAGAGAAAGTATTTTAAGTCTCATAAGACGGAAACGTAGTCACGAATTAGTGTTATACACTTGTTTGTGGCCACATTTAACTGGATTATGGCACTTGAAAACTAACTTACATACAAATTATAGACAGACACACATGTTAGAAGGTAAATTATATTATTAGGTACAGCCAAACACGCAAACAACCAGGAAAACAAACATGTAAAGTACATACATTTTTAGATCAAAGGGAGATAACTCCGGGTCAGGGGACACAATAGACAGCGAAACACTAACTTAACAGTGAAAGATACTTTACACGCGGAAGCGAGATAGGTAAAGCCTGTCGCACACAGCTTGTGCAAGGGTTGTTTACTATTATATGGGGGACATGAAGCAATTCGTGTGTTGATCCTAAAAAAATCAACTTTGTATGGGTAGTAAGTTAATTTACTATTTGAGGGCAGGTCTTATAAGACAATGGTCCGGTTCAGACAAACCTCTAATAAATATAATATCGCGATTGAGAAGAGGGCTCATGCCAACCAGACAAGTTTGTGGCGATCACCAGTAGCCAAGTAAAGGAATACTACATTGTGACAATAGTCAGTAGAGGTCTATTGAGTTACCCAGAACCAAGTTATCAGTAGTCTTTGACAAAAATTAGATACACTAATTTTTAGACACCTCTTGCGTCACAACCAGGAGTCAAAGTTTGTAACGCAACACAGGAGGAGAGGGTGTGTGTCAAAGACTAAAATAGATAGGAGGGAAGACCACCCAGGATGAGTGGTCTACCTCAAGTAGATTAGAGGTAACCCAGTGCCCCTACATGAGGGCAGGGTAGGTGTAGGGAGTAGATAGGAAGGGGAACTGTCAAACAGTTCTCTCATGAGACACGGAGGTGTCAACCAGAGAGTAAGCACTCTGGTCACGGTGTAATCACGCCAACATGATGGACACCAAGCACTAGAATAGCACTCAAGAGTAGACTACTACTCTAAGCGTGTTGAATGATGTAGCATACAAAAGCCGAAGTGCGCACGAGGTCCTTCCGCGTACTGTGTAATCAGCACGCGGAGAATCGTCAGACTGGGGACAGACTTCGTAGGGAACACATCGCTTAGCGTCGATGCGTATTTCTTTAGATGAGCAGATAGATTTAGCAGTGGGGCTAGGGACGACTAGTGATAGGAAATTCTGTGTATTCATGTGTGATTCATTAGAGACAGTTTTGTGCATTTATGTAATGTAAAGAGCCAGTGGCAATAAAAATGTGTAATCAATTCCTCTCGTACGACTGACAAATCTTTTTGTGTGGTGCGAGAGAAGTTTATCCCGTAATGCCTGTAGCATCGCTTGATGACAGCCAAGTTATTGATTTCTGAGGATCTCTTTTCTTCTAAGTGTGCCATGAAGATGTCCGCTAGAATAGGTCCAAGTGGGCTCCCCATGGCCACCCCGTCAATTTGGCGATATGACTTGTTTAGAAAGTTGAATTGTATGTTGGCAGTACATAATTTTAATAGCCTCTCTAGAATAGCTGATGGTATGCCTAGTTTTAGTTGTTTGTCTCTAATGCGTTCGCTTATTATATTCACGGTCTCATCTAATGGAACGCTGGTGAATAAAGAGGCACTATCCATGCATGCCATGTGTTTGTTGTTTATGTCCATAGTATCCAATAATTCCACCAGAGCCATCCAGGCCACCAGAAGGATGATGCATATTACAAACTCGAACGAAGAGAACAAGTAGCAATCTTCAGACTCCGCACAGGACATAACAGGCTGAAACACCATTTGTTCAATAAACTAAAGATAGGAGATATCGATGAATGTAATTGTGGAACTGGTAAAATGACAGCTAAACATTTGCTGCAGGAGTGCCCAATATATGCAGAACAGAGAAAGATATTTTGGCCCACGCCTGCTTCATTTGAGGACAAGCTCTATGGAGATATCAACAAGCTCAAGTTGACTACAGCTTACTTTAACTACATTCAGGTTGACATCTAAAGGTGCATGAAGATGTATTTAGACTGCCACACTTCATACCACAGGTATGTCGGTTAAAAAAGCGTCCCAGAGGCATGAAGTGGAATATTGCTTGGATAGCAAATCCATTACGTGGAAAGTCCGAATCAAAAGCTCACTGTGTGGGCTTCATAAAAGGTGGAAAAAGTGTCCTAGTGAAACGAAATGGAATATTGCTTGGATAGCAAATCCATTATGTGAAAAGTCCGAATCGAAAGCTCACTGTGTGGGCTTCATAAAAGGTGGAAAAAGTGTCCTAGTGGCACGAAATGGAATATTGCTTGGATAGCAAATCCATTATGTGGAAAGTCTGAATCGAAAGCTCACTGTGTGGATGTCTTCTGGTTTCCGGAGGAACAGCCTATGGTGAACGGAAGACCCAATATACGGAAGCGAGGCTAAGCAGCCATGTGCAGGACGTGACGATTCCTTGGGCGGTCCAGTACCAGAGCGCTGTGTGATGGCTCTGCAAGTATGGAAGCCTCCTTTGATGGCGGGGAATGCCCATGGTCTGCCCTGCCTTCCCTTGAGGGTTGACCAGGATGTCTTTGGCTGTTCTATATGGGCCAGCTAGGATGGGGGATAACACCACAACAGTGAGATTCAAACGTCCTAAGAAACCCCCGGGAAGGTTAACCCGGTCAACAAATGCCCGCAGAAGTCATATGTGTCGGCCTAACGGCGCAAGAACGCAGCTCTGCTGTAAACAGGCACAACGCAGTCACATCCGGAAAAAAAAATCCAGATGAACGCAGAAGAAGAAGAAGAAACAACAACAAAAACAATTACAATCACCAACAAAAACTTTTGTTACAACAACCAATAAACAACAGTTACAATAAACAACAACAAAACAGTTACAACAAACAACAAAACACTGTTACAGCAAACAACAAATAATAGTTACAACAAAAACAGTTACAACCAATAAAAAACAGTTACAACAAACAACAACAAAACAGTTAAAACAAAAAACAGTTGCAACAAACAACAAAACACAGTTAAAGCTAACAACAAATAATAGTTACAACAAAAACGGTTACAACAACCAATAAAAAACAGTTACAACAAACAGCAACAAACTGTTACAACAACAAACAACAACAAAACTGTTACAACAAACAAAAAACAGTTACAATAAACAACAAAAACTGTTACAACAAACAACAACAAAAACAGTTGCAACAAACAACAACAAAACAGTTACAACAAACAACAGTTACAACAAACAACAGTTACAACTTCCCAAAAACAAAACAGTTACAACAACCATGAAAAAGCAATTGCAACAAACAACAAAATAGTTACTTCAAACAACAAAAAAACAGTTACAACAAACAACAAAACACAGTTAAAGCAAACAACAAATAATAGTTATAACAAAAACAGTTACAACAACCAATAAAAGCAGTTACAACAAACAACAACAACAAAAACAGTTACAACAAACAACAAAAACAATTACAACAAACCACAGTTAAAGCAAACATCAAATAACAGTTATAAGTTAAAAAATAGTTACAAACAGGCAATAAAAAAAAACAGTTACAACAAACAACAAAAAACAGTTACAACAAACAATAAAAAACTGTTAGAACAAACAACAACAAACAGTTACAACAAACAACAAAAACTTTTACAAAAAACAACTGTTACAACAACCATCCCAAAAAACAGTAACAACAACCATGAAAACACAATTACAACAAACAAAATACAGTTACAACAACAAAAACAGTTACAACACAAAAAATAAACATAATAAACTTGACACTAAAATCACATACTGCTGAATTGAGATCAAAATCACTCAGATTTTCCCCATCTTCCTCTCCAACTTTGCAGACTTGAACTCGTGTGCCTTGGGATGCAGCTACCAGGGGTTTTACATCACCATTGACAGCAATTTCTGACTGTCTGGACAAATTAATGCTCTATTCTGCTCAGCTGCAGTGTTGTACACTTATGCCAGTAGATACTCAGCCCTGAAGAGCGGCTGGCCGAGTGGCTGGAATGTCAGATTCTGCTTTGGGAGACACAGGGTTCGAATCCTCGGTTAAGGTGTGGAGTATTTTTCTGTCGGGGGCTAAAAGAAAACTCTAATCTGCACAGTTCACAGCGACTGCACTAGCCAGGCGGCCTTAATCCCTCAGGCTCAAGACCCCCTGCCATACACCGCAAGGTACTATATTGGCAGTAAATGAGTTTTTTATGACTCAGCCCTCAGAGCTGCGTTTGCCACATAATTTGATGTGTTTCCCATCCTCTACCATGTGGAGATGCAGTCATGATTTTCTATACCTCGAGTTATGAAACCATAATGGCATTGCTCAAACTCCATGGTCCTTTACAGACTCCTGAGATTAATGTTGTGAACACTTTGGACTGCCAGAGCAATAACGACTGCCTGGAGGAGGCTAATGAAACTAAACAATTATATACAATTATAAAAAAAGAGACAAATAGCATTCTTGATATGTTGTATTCAGAGCAGTCTTGGAGTAAGTAATCTGCTGTCTGGGGTGCTCATGACTGATTTGCCAATCTTAAATTTTGTTTAAATGTGACTGTGAAATTAACTGTGACCCGTTCTGAGATGCAGGATAAGTCTTGTGCTGGTGTTGTTGATTTTCTGATTATAATGATGATTCTTTCCTTTTGGTGATGTGTGACTGGTACATCCAGCTGCTCTTCTGCTGCACTTTCCTTAGACAGTTAACCAGCTTTCCTATTTCCAGACACTCCACAGTCAGACAGTACCCATTGAATGATGACCTAACACTGGTTGTCTAATTCACTCAGTTATATCAGTACACTACTGGCTAATTTATAGATTGAAGTATCTGAAGTAAAGATTTTGCATCTGTCTCTAATACCACAGATAAGAGAAGCAACAGCCGCAGCAGGATATAAAGACAGAAAATAAAAGCAGTTAGGTACGTGTAACTCCTGCGAATATGTGAGAGATAATAAACACAGACATTGTCAGGTATGTACACTGTGTTTGTGTTTATTATCTATCACTTGTTCGCAGAAGATAATACATATCTAATTGTTTTTATTTTCTATTCTAATACCAGAGGCTGCTGAGCATGACTGACATTCTGTAATGTTAACCTGAGTATCATGACTTATTGCCATTCACTTATAAAAACCAACTTTGTGTAAATGAATGGACATGATAGTCGGTTTAAAATTACTGTGGTAGACAATTTAAATTACTGTGCGAACATGTGTGTTGTATATTTCAGCTTGAAGGATTTATCTTATTGTTTTAGTTTATGTTGTGTGATTTCTGCAATATCTACCGGACAAGATGCAGAGAAGAATGCCAGGCAATAAATCATGTAATCTATTGTTTGTGTCTTCATTATTCAAATTCACTACAGGAAAACATTGCTTTGAATTTGGCGATTTTTCAGTTAAGATTTTTCCTGAGGGCAGTGCAGGGTAAGGCTTAAGGTAAGCGAGCAAGAGGTAGACAATGATACACGTAGGAAGATAACATCAAGAGATGGGCGAACAGCAAGTTGACAGAATGTAAAGTCAGGACAAGACACAGACAATGTTCGAGATCCATTGCAGCCAACCTTTATTGTGGAGACAGCACCTGATTGAATTAAACATAAATACCGTGTCTGAAAGATGCTGCCGTTACAGATGTTGTTGTTGAAACATGTTTTATCTCATTATGGATTCGACCCAGGTCTTCGGCACTCTCATCCAGAACTAGTGCAGTGTTGCTGGCGTTAAATGTGCACTCATCGCCAGTTTGGGTGTTCCATGAGCGAACACTGCAGTTTGTGTACCTGCACCATAAACAAAAGCAGGCAATGGTTGTCATGGCAATATATTCTAGCATCTTGCAAGCCACTTAAAAGTTTTGCCCAGAAAATATGAATACAAAGGTGCATATCCCTTGCAAAACGTAGCTGTCAACTCCAGCATTTTTTGGCTGTCTGAGATTCCTGGACAAACTTACATTCAGTAGTTTGCCAACTGATGGCTGTGGAAATGTGGTTTCTGAAGAAAATGCAAAGAATACCATGGATAGGCAGAAAAACCAATGACCAAGTCCTATAAGAAACAAATGAAAATCGTGAAATTATTAGAGAAATTAGATGTTGACAGTAAAAAATTGTTGGTCACTTAAGAGAAGATCATGCTTATGATCAAAAGGTTTTCCTGAAGGTTGTTATGGGAGCAAGGTTCTGCAAAGGACATGCTACTGAATGAATGAATGAATGAATTAATTAATGAATGAATGAATGAATGAATGAATGAATGAATGAATGAATGAATGAATGAATGAATGAATGAATGAATAAATTGAAGAACTTGGTGACAACTGGCAAGATCAAGGGGAAGAGAACAAGTGGAAGGCATGGTAAAGACAGGAACACAGAGCTGATCCACGACGCTGGTGATTGAATGAGATAGTGAAACATGACCACCCACACTTACTGGCATGGCACATGATGATGATTGCCATGAATCTGATCTGTAGAACAATGGTAGGATGAATTGTCATGGGTGGTCAGAGGAAAGAAATACTCCTGGAAGCGGTTATTCGTAAGGGCCAATGAAATTGTGAGTGTTAGGCCACATGATCGGAAAGGTCGAGAAAGGGAAGAGAAACAAAGACGGGAGTCAGAGAACTGGAGACCATTGAGTACACATCGAATGACCAGGCAGGGAGCCGAGAACTTAATCTCCACTGTCGTAATGAAACATCGAGAGACATTGACGGCAAGCAACTGATTATAAGCTAGATATCTTAAGCGCGTACCCATGGCTGAGAAAGGCATTACCGTGACCAGGCGGTCGGACATGTTCACTCTACAGCACGAAGTTCAGTTATGTCGTGTGCAGAGGTTGCCAGCCTGTGAATGTAAGCGCCAGCGACGATGTTTAACAGGACTGGTGTAAGTAGGGTTTAGAAGAGTTGTGTGTGTACCATTGTATATGAACACTTGCCTGGATAGCAGACCGTACTACGATAAGTGTGTAAAAGATATTGTGTGTAGATGGAACATTGAATTGAACAGTGGCTGTGTCACATAGAAACAATACATGATGCCATTCTATAACTATGAAGCAATGAGTTGTGTTCACTGTGTGTCAGCGTACATTCCACAAAGAGTGTCAGCGTAGCAGCATCCCAATACCCCTAGTTTACGTCGACAAGCGCTCATTGGCAATGATGAATTTGTCATTGCTTTCTGAACGACTGGCACTCATGCCATTGCATGAAAACCAACGCCAGGTAGTCTGCTGCCAAATAACCCTTCGCCACAGAGCAAAACATATGAGGGGTGGTCGACAAGTTTTGCACTTTACCAAGAAACTGTTAAGAAAGGTGGGAGTGATGTGTCATTGTCAAGACCCACTATTGGTTTAAAATTTCTGTGTGGACATGGCATGCAGTGGGTGCCATGTGTATGAAAAATTGACAGGAAACTGGAGCATGCTTCATGGAAAGGACGGAGATTCATTATGTAATCAGATTCCCATGACTTAATGGCAATTCTGCAAAGGAAATTCATAATGAAATATTCATCTTTTATAAAGATGTCTGCACTTTGTATGACACTGTGAAGTGGTGGAAAAAGCATTTTAAAATGGGACAACCTAGGAAGGTTAACCTGGTCAACAAATGCCTGAAGAAGTTGGGTGTGTCAGCTGAAAGGTGTAAATATCGCAGCTCTGCTGTAAACAGGCACTACACACTTGTGTCCAAAATAAACATTCCGGATTAAAGAAGAAGGAGAAATGGGACATAGCAGGATTCAAGATAAATGAAGGAGCAGCAGTCCATCCTTTGTGGACGCTGACCTTTGAGGAGCCTCACCAGGTGTTATGCACTCCCTTTAAAGGAGGAACAAAAAGAAGAAGAAATACCATTTTGGCATGAGACTGGATACCTCATCTTATAGAAAATGTTACTTGAAAAAAATAGAAAAACAGCAGAATAACCTACCATCCAGGTCACTGAACATGACCATGAAGGGTTGGCATGAGATTGGCTACGTCATCCGGTAGAAAACTTTACCTGCAAAATCCGGCCAATCATGAACAAGTCTATAAATAGCTTGGCATAAGCTGGCTGAGGACTTCTGCTGCATTGGGAAATTGAAGACAACACTGAAAGACTGCTCATGCCATTCCAAAAGAAGCATCAAGCTGAAGCAGCTGCACAGATGGCCAGCATCAGCAGTATTTAAAAAACAAAAGTCTTAAAAGTCGAAAGGATCAACTTCATTGCACCAGGTTTTATCCCATATGACTTGGTCTCTTTCTGCAGGGTCGCAAAAAACATGAAATCCGTAGCTCCAGCGATGACCTCTAGGAGTCTCTGAGAAAAATGCACTCGTGAACTGAAAGACGTAGCTTGGAATCAAACCCACAACCTTTGAAGTGCGAGGCAACGCGTGGCCACTTTGCCACGGAGACTCCAATCGAACATCTGCAGTGCTGACAAAGATTATCTGTCTACTAGACAGGTTTCTGAGGACGAATTGTGGGTGCATTTATATGACTTAGAGACTAAAAGCCAGAGAAAACAAAGGAAACACACTCTTCTTCACCAACGTCAAAGAAGACAAAGACAGTAGCCTCTGCGGAAGAGGTCTGCTCACCATCTTCTGGTATGTTGCAGCATAATCCCACTATCTACCTTCCTCTTATTCCGGTTCCATGGCAAAGGGATTACGGACGCAGTTCATAATCTCGCATACACACGTTCGAAGCACAGTTGCGGGCAGTTTGGAAGCAGGCTGCCATTGCTTTGGTGTTTTACGAAATAGTATGGGTGCCGGTCGTTCAGAAAGCAATGGTAAACTACTGAAAGTAAACTTGCCAAGAGATCACAACAGCAAAAAATGCTAGAGTTGACTTTGACAATCTGTAAAGGATATGCAACTAACTTAACTAACCTTCCTATTGGCTGTACTATCAACTCATATACTACCAACAGGGGGTGTGTACATGGAGAAGGATTTAAACGACACATTTTCCAATTGTGTGATTCCTTCAAGCATCAGGCTTTCCCATATTCCAGTTCATAGAATGAGATGTGGTAATCAGTTCCCTTCCTCGCTCATTGGTTGGTTAGCTGGTGGGTTTACTGTGAATACCTTGAAGTCTGTTGGTGTGGAGCCTTTCATCATGATCGGGTGATCGGGTATCAAAGTGCAATTCCTATGTGGGCTGTGTTGCTGAGCATTCCTTCCCTCTCCAAACCCAGAATTCAGTGGGGTTTGATTGATTGATTGATCTAGGAACCGACATCACAGCATTATGGGTATTCCCATAGGCGCGCCGTCCCCATTCTCAGCAGCCAGCGAAGAGTTCAACGTCAATAGTACCAGTAGCAATCTGATTATGTGTCCGTCTCGCCTTTCCTCTGAGCGTCGAGTGTCGGCCAGATCCCCTCGTCACTCCTCGCTGCCTCATTCTTGCCAGACCATGATGATCCATTTGTTCCTCCGAGGTGTACACATGCTCCCATAAGGCCGCAACCATGTCTGCCTTGTCATGCATCAATACTCCACCAAGTTTTGCAGAGCCAGCCAATCTGTCCGCCTGTTCATTCCCCTGCACACCGGCATACCTAGGAGAACAGATCCAGGCGATGCTTGCCACCCGTGACCTCCGAAGCGAAGCAAACCACTCTGCACAAAGCATGCCTGTCCTCACCTTCCTCAGCATGCTTTCTGAGTACTGGAACTTCACATCTTTGAAGAGGCATATTAGGAACACGATTCAGTACAGCACACTAAAACTGGCAGGCATTAAGCCTAGAGTGTTAATGTTTCCTCCACAAGTTTCAGGTATTTCTTTCTCAAACCTAATGCCCAGAGGGACAGAACGAACAATCTTTATTTTCAAATGGTTAAGAATTGGGCATGCAAGCCTGTCTGACATTCTGCCCTTCTTATCTCTCTGATATCTTATATTATTTCATCCATACATCACTTATGAAGCTAATCTTTGACAACAACAGAAACAATATGCATGGAAAATGTGCAATAGTTAATAATACATGACTCAATCAAACTAATTCTGACACAACAGTATACAGCTGTGGGCTGACTACACATATTATAATAGCATAAGATGCCTGTATCACTTACCCAGCGTAGGTCAGCATGGCCGAATGGATACGAACGCATGTTCTTATACATCCGGTGTGCTGATGCCGGGGTAAGGGGTTCAACCCCTACACAAGACAGTTGGACTAAAATGTTGACCTATCGTCCTTGACTTGGAGACGTAAATTACAAGTATCTCTGAAGTCAGAGTGGGTTCGCCTGATGGTATTAATAAGGAAAGCTAATCCACACGCAAAATTTAGTCCAGCACTATTAGAAGTGGTATGTATGGACTACGCCTGAGTTCAAAGCGAGCAAGAGCAACAAAAGAACAAAAAAAACACACACACAAAACTTACCCAGCAACAATATTGGGACCATAAGAGTGTACAGCACACAAAACCCCTCCTCTGGGGTAGCTGAGGTTAAAGGGCTTGCCTGTTCTGGCCTGCAGCAATAAACTAACACTAATCAGGTCAATTATAATAACACATGTGTTCATAGTTACAATTTGATTGGTGATTTCTAATGAGGAATCGAAATAACTGAACTAAAACCATTAAGGTCAATTATAATAACATGTGTTCATAGTTACAATCTGATTGGTGATTTCTAAGGAGGAATCATGTGATGAGAAGAAAGGCTTTGGAGACAACTGGAAAGATTGAGGGAAAAAGAGGCAGAAGCAGACCAAGAAAAATGATGCTGGATGGATAGAGATGGTGGCACGAAGGAATATCATCAGCAGAGTTGATTCAGACAAC
Organism: Cepaea nemoralis; assembly: GCA_014155875.1. NCBI lineage: Eukaryota > Metazoa > Mollusca > Gastropoda > Stylommatophora > Helicidae > Cepaea > Cepaea nemoralis. Next base: position 889,017 of record JACEFZ010016469.1, on the reverse strand, counting down.
CAAGGACCAAGGTCTGTGGAGGGTCTTGAAGGCCTACACTAGCTGGCATGGCATTTGATCATGATGAATGAGGAATCAACGTATTTGCACATGTGACAAGCCAGTAAGTGCTCGTTCTCTGCCGGCAGAAGGATGTGGATACTCATTGTTCCTACTACCAAATGGTCAATCCAACAGCCATTTTAAAGAATGTGCCCCAAAGTAGTTTTCTGTTATGGGTCTGTTATGTTTATTTTTTTTTTTTTTTTGCTTGCTTGCTTTGAACTCAAGCATAGTCCATACATACTACTTCTAGTTGCACTGAACTGAATTTTGCATGTGGATTACCTTTCCCTATCACCAGTGTTCCTCGCCATCAGGCAAACCCACTCCAACTTCAGAGGTACTTGTAATTTAGGTTTGCAAGTCAAGTACGAGAGGTCAACATTTTAGTCCAACTGTCTGGTCTAGGGGTTGAACATCAGCACACTTGATGTTCAAGAATGCGTGTCTTATCCATTCAGCCATACGGACTTCTGGTCTGAAATGTGATAGCGCCATTACATTTTGTCGACCGAGAGCAAGGAGGAATAGGGGGTCAATCTTTACTTCTTTTTGATGCCGGGTCAAACCTGCATCCGACGGTGCTCATAACATTACCAGCAGAACTCGCTATCAAGTTTGCTAACGTGCCCACCAACAGCCATAATCAAGAGATGTGTCACTATGCACCATACTGTCACTTATTTTTCTTCTTATTATTATTTTTCTTCTGCTGTCCTTTGAGGTCTCCTACTTCATTTTCAAATCTTTCTCCTCTCTCCCCCTCCCTCCCTGAGTGTGTGCGTGCATGTGTGTGTGTTTGTGTGTGCTCTCTACAAGATCTGAACTTTAAAGAAAACTGGTTCGTCAACATCACCATGTCTGGGAAACTGAAATTATACGTCTCAGTGGCTGGAAAATCACAGATGGAAGGAGTGATTCCTGGTAGATGAGGCAGAGGCTGATCAGTACAAAGATGGACACGTATTACACAGTGGCTGGGAGAGGGGACAGATGGAAGGCGTGGTTCCTGGTAGATGAGGCAGAGGCTGATCAGTACAAAGATGGACACGTATTACACAGAAATATCAACTGGAGAACCCTTTGAGGCCACTAAGACAGTTCATAAATAAACAAACATGTATTGTTTGGCACTGGTATTGTGTGTATTGTCTAGCAAGTTCTCTAATCCCTAATTCTTTCTTCTACTTCTATGAGCTTCAAACAACACATTTGTGTTTATTTATGAAAGATGGACACAGGACACTGAAGACTTCTATCAGCACCAAACAACATGTGTTTATTTATGAAAGATGTACACAGGACATTGAAGACTTCTATGAGCATCAAACAACACATTTGTGTTTATTTATGAAAGATGGACATAGGACACTGAAGACTTCTATCAGCATCAAACAACACATTTGTGTTTATTTATGAAAGATGGACATAGGACACTGAAGACTTCTATCAGCACCAAACAACACATGTGTTTATTTATGAAAGATGGACATAGGACACTGAAGATTTCTATCAACACCAAAATATGCATGCGTTTATTTATGAAAGATGGACATAGGACACTGAAGACTTCTATCAACACCAAAATATGCATGCGTTTATTTATGAAAGATGGACATAGGACACTGAAGACTTCTATGAGCATCAAACAACACATTTCCCCGGGAAGTTTAACACGGTCAGCAAATGCCCACAGAAGTCGGATGTGTCGGCCTAACGGCGCCAGAACGCAGCTCTGCTGTAAACAGGCACAACGCAATTACATCCGGAAAAAAAACTCCGGATGAACGCAGAAGAGGAAGAAACAACACATTTGTGTTTATTTATGAAAGATGGACACAGGACACTGAAGACTTCTATCAGCACCAAAATATGCATGTGTTTATTTATGAAAGATGGACATAGGACACTGAAGACTTCTATGAGCATCAAACAACACATTTGTGTTTATTTATGAAAGATGGACACAAGACACTGAAGACTTCTATGAGCATCAAACAACACATTTGTGTTTATTTATGAAAGATGGACACAAGACACTGAAGACTTCTATGAGCATCAAACAACACATTTGTGTTTATTTATGAAAGATGGACACAGGACACTGAAGACTTCTATCAGCACCAAACAACACATTTGTGTTTATTTATGAAAGATGGACACAGGACACTGAAGACTTCTATGAGCATCAAACAACACATTTGTGTTTATTTATGAAAGATGGACACAGGACACTGAAGACTTCTATGAGCATCAAACAACACATTTGTGTTTATATATGAAAGATGGACACAGGACACTGAAGACTTCTATCAACACCAACAAATGCATGTGTTTATTTATGAAAGATGGACACAGGACACTGAAGACTTCTATCAGCATCAAACAACACATTTGTGTTTATTTATGAAAGATGGACACAGGACACTGAAGACTTCTATGAGCATCAAACAACACATTTGTGTTTATTTATGAAAGATGGACACAGGACACTGAAGACTTCTATCAGCACCAAACAACACATTTGTGTTTATTTATGAAAGATGGACATAGGACACTGAAGACTTCTATCAACACCAACAAATGCATGTGTTTATTTATGAAAGATGGACATTGGACACTGAAGACTTCTATCAACACCAACAAATGCATGCGTTTATTTATGAAAGATGGACACAACCAAACAACACATTTGTGTTTATATATGAAAGATGGACATAGGACACTGAAGACTTCTATCAGCACCAAACAACACATGTGTTTATTTATGAAAGATGGACACAGGACATTGAAGACTTCTATCAGCACCAAACAACACATCTGTTTATTTATGAAAGATGGACACAGGACACTGAAGACTTCTATGAGCATCAAACAACACATTTGTGTTTATTTATGAAAGATGGACACAGGACACTGAAGACTTCTATGAGCATCAAACAACACATTTGTGTTTATATATGAAAGATGGACACAGGACACTGAAGACTTCTATCAACACCAACAAATGCATGTGTTTATTTATGAAAGATGGACACAGGACACTGAAGACTTCTATCAGCATCAAACAACACATTTGTGTTTATTTATGAAAGATGGACACAGGACACTGAAGACTTCTATCAGCACCAAACAACACATTTGTGTTTATTTATGAAAGATAGACATAGGACACTGAAGACTTCTTTCAACACCAACAAATGCATGTGTTTATTTATGAAAGATGGACATTGGACACTGAAGACTTCTATCAACACCAACAAATGCATGCGTTTATTTATGAAAGATGGACACAACCAAACAACACATTTGTGTTTATATATGAAAGATGGACATAGGACACTGAAGACTTCTATCAGCACCAAACAACACATGTGTTTATTTATGAAAGATGGACACAGGACATTGAAGACTTCTATCAGCACCAAACAACACATGTGTTTATTTATGAAAGATGGACACAGGACATTGAAGACTTCTATCAACACCAAAAAATGCATGCATTTATTTATGAAAGATGGACATAGGACACTGAAGACTTCTATGAGCACCAAACAACACATTTCTGTTTATTTATGAAAGATGGACACAGGACACTGAAGACTTCTATGAGCACCAAACAACACACGTGTTTATTTATGAAATATGGAGACAGGACACTGAAGATTTCTATCAGCACCAAACTACACATGTGTTTATTTATGAAAGATGGACATAGGACACTGAAGACACCTTGAGCATGAAACTACATATGGCAGGGGAACTTGCTACATATTGAGAATCTATTTTGTGGGTCGTAATAAGAACAACGCTTTGCAAAGAACCTGCTACAAGATACTAAGGACATCCAAGTCAGCTTTCACTTACCTTCCAATTTGCATTCAACAGCCTTTTCTCTTGCACATGCTGCTGTACTACCCCTTTCCAGCCGTGACCTTCACTAATGTGAAGGTCAGTATCGTAGCCTAAACTGTGACATACCCCATGCCACAGAAGCTCGTCATCTGCAAGACTTCTCCAGCTGTGGCTGACCTGTAAGCACAGGACATGGAATGATGTCAGCACAGGACATGGAATGATGTCAGCACAGGACATGGAATGATGTCATCACGGTATGTGGAATGATGTCATCACAGTATGTGGAATGATGTCATCACAGTATGTGGAATGATGTCATCACAGTATGTGGAATGATGTCAGCACAGTATGTGGAATGATGTCAGCACAGTATGTGGAATGATGTCATCACAGTATGTGGAATGATGTCATCACAGTATGTGGAATGATGTCAGCACAGTACGTGGAATGATGTCATCACAGTATGTGGAATGATGTCATCACAGTATGTGGAATGATGTCATCACAGTATGTGGAATGATGTCATCACAGTATGTGGAATGATGTCAGCACAGGACATGGAATGATGTCAGCACAGGACATGGAATGATGTCATCACAGTATGTGGAATGATGTCAGCACATGACATGGAATGATAATAGCTCAGGACATAGAATCATATCAGCACAGGACATGGAATGATGTCAGCACAGGAGATGTCAGCACAGGACATGGAGTTATGTCAACATAGGATATGAAATGATGTCAGCATAGATATAGTAACTGTTTCTGGTATTTTCAGGCGAAGGAGTGCAATTAGGAGGGTACAAGTCTTATCCTAGTGTGAGGAAATGTAACCTAAAGACTAAATATCATGGCAGGACAGACCAGGCCCTAAGTATTCATCTGCAACTGGTCTAGGATCAAAGCTCTGACAGACAGACAGTTTGAATTTTGCTTTGCTAATCCAGGAGTTTCAGCAGCATGTCTTGTTCCAAACGTACCAGTGTTACTTTTCCTTTGGAGTAAACTAGGCATGCCAAGAGAGAGATCATGCTGCATGGGCAACACATGGTCTCTACAACTCAGCCCTGGCTTTGTGCTATGGAAAAGTATAACTCAATCTCTGGCCTTACCGCCATGGGTTGCAGTTATTATGCCTTTTTTGCAGCCTTTCCTTTGGAGTAAACTAGGCATGCCAAGAGAGGGATAATGCTGCATGGGCAACACATGGTCTCTTCAACTCAATCCTGGCTTTGTGCTTTGGAAAGGTATAACTCAATCCCTGGTCTTACCGCCATGGGTTGTAGTTATTATGCCTTTTTTGCAGCACAGTGTAACAAAATATTGTCTGTCATGACAGCCAGATGCCAGTGAGTGAAGTATTTTTTCACTTTGTTTTTAATTTCTATTTTATTCCAATGCGATATTAATTGCTATCTCTTAGCAATATGTTTATTCTTTGGAAGCATATTTAAATTCATTGTGAACTTTACAAATGTAAGACACTATAATATGTACTCTTCTTCTTCTGCATATATTGCCTTCTAACCCACAAAAGGGTATGACCTTTCAACCGACTTACTCCAAGCTCCCCTCCCCCCCAGCCCATCTTTATCTATCCCATGCAGCTGCTTTACCCATGTCTTGCTATATTGTTAATTTCTGTTTCTACTTAACCTATGATCCAGACTCCATGCAGCTTTCTCAGCATTGCACCATGCCTCTTCTAGAACAGCCTCCATTCTGCTTGGTTGGCTTAGTTATTCTTTTTTCGTTACTTTTTATTTGGCGCTCACTTGCTTTGAACTTAAGCGAAGTCCATAAACTAGCTACTGCTAGTGAGTTCTCTGGACTGATTTTTGCATGTGGATTATCCTTCCCTATTACCACTGTCCATTGCCATCAGGTGAACCCACTCTGACTTCTGAAGAACTTGTAATTTATGTCCCCAAGTCAAGGACAAGAAGTCAACATTTTAGTCCAACTGACCAGAGTAGGGAAAGAATCTACTACTCCGCCATCACCACACTGGAAGTTTAAGAGCGAGCGTTTTTAGTCTTTCAACCATGTGACGTCAGTCAGTACTAATATTGTGACAGTTGTCATTGTTGTAGTTAGTGGTGTGTACGTTGCTATAGCTGGTTAACGTGCCATTTTTTTATCATCATCATCATCATCATGTGCCATGCCAATAAGCGGTCAAGTTTCGCCATCTCACACGATCATCAGAAACATGGATCAGCTCTGTGTTCTTGTCTCAACAATACCATATGGCCAGGCCATCCAGGTATTTACCTCTCTGCCTTCCCCTTGTTCTTTTCCCCTCAATCTTGCAGTTGTCACCAAGTTCTCCAATGTATTTCTTCTCATAACGTGTTCAAAACAATGTGATTGTCTATGTCTAATTTCTCCAATCTGTTTATGATTTTCATTTGTTTCTTGAAGGACTTGTGTCTTTGGTTTTTCTGTCTGTCCATGGCATTCTTTGTTTTTTCCTCAGAAACAACATCACAGCCATTAGATGTTTTTCAGCTTGTCTGCTCATTGCCCACACTTCACATCTATATAAAAGTACAGGTTCTATGTAGCACTTCAACAATCTTTTACTTGTTACAATTGACATCTTTTTATTGGTCAGTATGTTTTCCATCTTGCAAAAGGCTGCCTTCCCCATGGCGATTCTTGTTCTAATCTCTTCAAGGCACCTCCCATCAGATGTTATGACTGTTCCGAGTTAGTTATACTGAATCACTAGTTTAAAAATATTCCCATTTACTTGTATATTACATTGTGGTATTTCTGTCTTCCAAGTGATGATGATAATCTGTGTCTTCTTACAGTTTAATTCTAACCCTAGTTGTTCACTGTGTGCAACAACCGCATCTACTAAATGTTGTAGATCTGTTCATTGCCTGCAATCAATACTGTATCCTAGGCATATCTAATGTTATTGATGTTACATCACCTCACGATGATTCCTCTTATATCTTCTAAGATTCTACAAATATTTTCACAGTATATTACATCATGGTATTTCTCTTTTCCTAGAGTTATTAACACATTTCTTTTTATTGTCGTAGGTTCTGCCATGATTAGTGTTGTCCTCATCTGTTCAAAAGGTGGAGCTCTCAAGGGAAATCTTCACAAAACTCCCGAGGATGTCTTGAAAGAGAAGTCATGTTGGAAGGAGGCTGGCTTCAGAGCTCAGATAAAATCACTAAGGAGTATAGGCCACAATCACTGCATAAGACCAGACAAAGATAGTGTGTTGGGCAGGAAAAGTTAATGCTGCACTGATGAGGACAGGAATCCTCATTGAGAGAGAATCTCTATAGTGTTCAGGTGTTTATGGCCTGAACAATACACTCCAGGAGGAATGTTACATTATGAAGATGTTGCAGAAGCTATAATCACTGCTGGGAGATTCCGCTGAACAGATTTTATAATGTACTGCCACCATGTTGTCTTGACAGACAATAGTTATTGTGCTTCAAAACAAAGGTATAATATATCTTTCCACAGCACAAAGCCGGGGCTTAATTTAGAGACCATATGTTTCCCATGCAGTATGATCCCTCTCTCGGCCTGCCAAGTTTACTGCAGAGGAAAGGTAACACCCGCATATCTGGAACAAGACAAGCTGCTGAAGCTGCCAGATCAGCAAAGCTATGTTCTAACTGTCCACCTGTCGGAGCTTTGATCCTAGACCAATTACCAACCAAGGCTCAGAGCCTGGTCTTCCCTGCCATGACATTTAGTATTTAGGCTGCATTTCCTCACACCAGGATAAGGCTTGCACTCTCCAAATTGCACTCCTCCACTGAAGCCATTGGTGCAATGTGGGGTGTTGGGCTTAGTAAGTGCCATCCAACATTCAGTGCAAATAGAAAGCTGGTAGTACCATCTCCTGTCTTACGGTAGCTCAGTCATATCTAAGACATGACTAAAGATGTTATAATGGTTATGCAGCAAATAGTATGCCAGAAAGAATGTTTAAATATGACATACAAAGGATAATCAGACAGAATCAAGAATTCCTAATTGTCTCATTTTTTTTGCATTTCTTTTTACAGGACTTCGCTGTCAACACAAGCATTTTACTGCTGTTGTTGATGTCTTGGCAAGTTTACGTACGGTAGTTCGCCATTGCTTTCTGAACAACCGGCTCAAATACCACCTCATTAAAACCCAGCACAACGCAGTCTGCTGCCAAATCGGTCGCAGCTGTGTTTCGAACGCAGGTAAGCGGGCTTATGAATCATGTCTGTAAGCTCTTCGCCACAAGACCGGCCATCTTCTCATTAGTACCTAAATAAACTGTAAAACTTAATTAGAAGAGTTTGCCATCCAGGTTTTTTCAGGTGTGATATTTTGACAGTTCATTACAACCACTTCAGAACCTTTCATTTCTTCTTCTTCTGCATTCATCCAGAGTCTTTTTTTTTTGATGTGATTGCGTTGTGCCAGTTTACAGCGGAGCTGCGATACTGAGCCTTTAGGCCGTCACATCCAACTTCTGCGGGCATTTGTTGACTGGGTTAACTTCCTGGGAACCTTTCATTTTATTAGTACAGTTCACCATGACAGGATACCATTGAAGCATAGTGGCTAGCACACTTGCCTGTCAGCCCAGTGGTCATAAGTTCAAATTCATATCAAGGCAGATTTTTTAAACTGACCTGATCCCCGAGGTCAACCCAGCATAAAATTAGTCTTGGGAGAGTAAAGGCTGCAGGATAATACTGACCATAAAAAAAAAAAGTTGCTTAAAAGTCGACTTCATTGTACCGGGTTTTTATCCCATTTGGTTCAGTCTCTTCCGTAGCGTGGAAAGTGTTGCACAAAGCACGAACTCCATTGCTCCAGCGACAACCCGCATGAGTCTCTGAAAAATGCACTCATGAACCAAAGGACGTGGCCCGGAATCAAACCCACAACCTTTGGAGCCCAAGTCAGATGGCATGACCACTTCGCCATGGAGGCTCCCAAATACTGACCATATCACCCCTCGAGTGTTAATTGGTCTGTATAAATATAGAGGTACCATATGCCCAATATATCTCAAGGCATGTCAAAAGGTCTTTTCTCACAATATATTGAAGCATTATCTATTAGGGCATTAACGCGATCTTTAAATAATCAGGGAATTTAACATCATGAGTACTCTTAATCTCCCAATCACGTTTTGTGTAAGCCAATTTGTGGTCTTCATTCACCTCCTGGCAACCCTAAAATCCCCCTGGGGGGGGGGGGGGGGGGGGGGGGGGGGGGGGAGTGTCCCCACCAGTTAAGAACCACTGTATTAGGCGATGCCAGCCATTGCTATGCACACAGAAGGATATAACAAAAATCAAAATGCAACTTGTATACTGTATTTGACGAACAATAATCGATTGCTGAAATATATTGAAGCATTGTATATTAGATGATTCTAGCCACTTCTACGCAAACAGAAGGACTTCCTGTCAACTCTTAGACCTCCATGGGGATAACATTCTCCACATTCCCATAATATCAGCTACTTTGAACTTAGTATTTCAGCCAAAGTATTATTCATTTATTCACTCCATATGTTATATAACTCTTGCAGTATGCACCTGACAAGACGCAGCGAAATATGTCAGGCATGAAATTGTGCAATATTTTGTTCATGGCTTCTGTGTTTAAATTCACTAAGGGAGTACATTGTTATGAATACCAAAAGTCTCACCCAACAAAAGATTGAACCTCTCACCCAACAAAAGATCAAACCTCTCACCCAACAAAAGATCAAACCTCTCACCCAACAAAAGATCAAACCTCTCACCCAACAAAAGATCAAACCTCTCACCCAACAAAAGATTGAACCTCTCACCCAACAAAAGATCAAACCTCTCACCCAACAAAAGATCAAACCTCTCACCCAACAAAAGATCAAACCTCTCACCCAACAAAAGATCAAACCTCTCACCCAACAAAAGATCAAACCTCTCACCCAACAAAAGATCAAACCTCTCACCCAACAAAAGATCAAACCTCTCACTCGAAAATCTACATGGGATTACTTTACATTTTGCGTGATAATCTCCTCACCTGTGAACAACTGCATAGTGATTTCATGTCCAGATGCTGAAAGATTTTGATAGCCACTTCTCTCGGAAGAGTAGAATCAAAGAATGGAATTTCGTTGATTTCATCCTGAAATTAAGAAGGAAAAGGTGCAAAAGAAATCAAGTCTTAAATCAATCCACTTCTGTTTCTTGTGGAAAAGAATTACAACTGTGTGATCAAAAGTGACAGAATATCAGTGGATGAATCAAAAATGCCAAGGAAAGAAATTAACTCCTTCTATCCCAGTTAAATGTTACATTAACATGCAAGCAACCACCCAAGTGATTTTCAAGTCTGCATGAACTCTCTCGCTCTATATATATATATATATATATATATATTCACATGATGAATTTCACAGTTACAATCACACCATCACATATGTCATCAATAGATCTACACATCATCACGTGATGAATTTCACAGTTACAATCACACCATCACATATGTCATCAATAGATCTACACATCATCACGTGATGAATTTCACAGTTACAATCACACCATCACATATGTCATCAATAGATCTACACATCATCACGTGATGAATTTCACAGAGTTACAATCACACCATCACATATGTCATCAATAGATCTACACATCATCACGTGATGAATTTCACAGAGTTACAATCACACCATCACATATGTCATCAATAGATCTACACATCATCACGTGATGAATTTCACAATTCAATCACACAGTCACATATGTCATCAATAGATCTACACATTCATCACGTGATGAATTTCAGACAATTACAATCACACCATCACATATGTCATCAATAGATCTACACATCATCACGTGATGAATTTCACAGTTAAATCACACCATCACATATGTCATCAATAGATCTACACATCATCACGTGATGAATTTCACAGTTACAATCACACCATCACATATGTCATCAATAGATCTACACATCATCACGTGATGATTTTCACACAATTACAATCACACAGTTCATGAATGTTTGACACTTGATGAATGTTTCTTCTATGTCCTATAGTTGATGATTGGTTATTGGTAGCACCTTTGGTAAGGATGGCTCTCATGTCCTTTCAGGACCCATCCCCCACTGGTCCAAGTCTGACACCCAGCTCGTGCCTGTGGCTCCTAGTAGCTGTCAGCATGCGACAGCGGCCACCCCCCGGGCAACAGCTGTGAGAGGCTGGCTAAACCAGGCATGGGTATCCGATTTGGTGTCAAACCAAGAGGTAAACTAGGGTATGCCTACCCAGCATGTGAAGACAGGATTCGGCAGACTGCGCGGAAGAAATCATTCCTGATTCAACGGGCAAGACGGCGTTTACCTGCAAAGCGTTGTGGAACGTAATGAGCACGGCAAGGCACATAGAGCGCCCTGGTCATCCACTGCACCTGTATCCGTCTCCAATCGTCTCGACTTGTCTTGCCACTGGACTCAGATGGACTCAGGCGAGAGTGTGAGGTCGACGAATTGCGCAACTCTTCCTCACTTTAATCCAAGTCAGCGCGCAAGTCATTTTTCATCCAGAAGCTGCCACAATCGATGACGAAGTGAATGCAAGAATCTCCAAGGCCAGTGCAGCCTTTGGCAGACTGTACAAGAATGTATGGGACAGAACTGGAATAAGCCTGCAAACAAAGCTAAAAGTCTACAAAGCAGTTGTATTATCCACACTGCTATATGCTTGTGAAACCTGGACTGTTTATCAGCGACACGCTAGGAAATTAAACCACTTCCACACAGTCTGCCTAAGGAAGCTCCTGAAGATTAAATGGCAAGACAAGATTCCAGACACTGAAGTCCTAGAAAGAGCATCCATGCCCAGTATCCACACTCTACTGATGAAGAATCAGATTCGCTGGACTGGTCACTTGACTCGCATGCCAGATCACAGGCTCCCTAAACGAATTTTCTACAGCGAATTGCGTTGTGGTAAACGCTCCCAAGGTGGCCAGAGGAAACGTTTTAAAGACACTCTGAAAATTTCACTGAATGCTTTTGGAATTCATCATGACACCTGGGAGGCTGCAGCCAGAGACCGAAATTCGTGGCGTGCATCATTGCGCAAAGGTGCAGTCATATGTGAGGCAACCAGGACTGCAAGAGCTGTGAAGAAAAGGCAGGACAGAAAAACCACTGCAGGAAATCCTCCTCCAGAGACGTCAAGCATTCTTTGCCCACATTGTCAAAGAACATTTCGAGCCAAAATAGGCCTTATCAGCCATCTTAGAACCCACGGCTCCACACCTTCAACCCCACTGGATGAAATGAATGGTCATCATCATTCTTGATGGACAAACAACAACACATATATATATATATATATATATATATATATATATATATATATATATATATATATATATATATATATATATATATAATCTTTATAAATGCCATGTCAAAAATTAGTTTTAGTGAACCATGTATTATTGATTACTGCACATTTTCCATGCAGCTAATGCATATTGGTTCTGTTGCCATTGTCTAAGATTAGTTTCATAAGACGTGTATGAATTAAATAAAGTATTAGAGCAAAGAGAGAAGAAGGGTAGAATGCATACCTGCATGCCTAATTCTTAACCCTTTGAAAATAAAGTATGTTCTTTGTTCTCTCTCTCTCACCGTGCATAACAACCCACCCAAAACACACATGGTAACATGGGAAGACAAAAAGGAAAAGACACCTGAATACAAACCATGAGTGAAGAATAAATAAATGAACAAGATCAAGGCTCAATAAATAAAATATTTTCGACATATAAAGACATACTATCCTTATCAAAACTATTCTAGAGAGAAGCATATAAGTAAGGCAAGCATACAAGGAGAGGTTTAAATGACAGGTTAAATTAGATGGACCAGAAAGAAGATGTTACACTGTACCATCTTGTGAGAGACAGAGAGTGCTGGAGATCCACTACAGCCTATTCTCACTGTGAAGATGGCAACTAAACTTCTCTCTCTCTCTCTCTCTCTCTCTCTCTCTCTCTCTGTGTGTGTGTGTGTGTGTGTGTGTGTGTGTGTGTGTGTGTGTGTGTGTGTGTGAATGTGCGTAAGTGTGTGATGCACACGCACACTCAAGTTAGCATGCATGAGTGTAAGTGTATTCTAAAATGTTCTATTTTGCAGGCAGCAGTAGGGATTTTTTTTTCAACATACCAAGTCAGCAAGAAAGAGATCTAACATGTTTTTCCTGGCTCCACTTGCTTCCTGTAATTGGGCACTTCTCTTTTGTGAAACTCTCTGCTTCTTTTCAGTAACATTTGATGACTCACTACTAAAATACTTTCTTTTAGTGTATAAAACTGAAGATTCCTTTACAAATGTTCTTGACCTCTTGGTAACGAATCTCTTGGGGGCTTCGTTTAAAAACTGCGTTAAAATTTTAAAAGGGTAATATTCTAATTCTGTGGATTCTGAATTCGTAACGGAGGTGTTGTTGGAAGCTGTGCTCGCACTGTTGAGCTTATTATCAACTTCAGCAGTATCCTGGCTTGTTTCGTCGTTACTTTCGTCATGTATCAATAATTCGTCTGCTAATCCTAACTTGTCTATATAGTGATCATTGCGTTTTTGAGTTTGTTCTTCACCTCTTCTAGCTGTACTTTCTGATTCTGTGGGCTTGGGCAAGTTACGATCGTGTGAATCATCATGATGATGATGATCGTTATTAACGATATGCTGCAGCTCTTTCTTCCACTCTTCGCGAAATGTCTCAAGATCGTTGGCCATCGCTGGTTTATTATCTTAACTTTACCATTATAGAATTGTATATTATTTTAAAACCATATTTTTTTAGGAGGACAGCTGCTGATCCAGAGTGATTCTTTCTGAGAATGTCAACAGACATGAACGTGAAGAGTGGTGTCCCATTCCATGCCAACATCCGCTTCGTTTGATTTCGTTCGATTTCACCGTTACCACTACCCCTTTCAACCTCAAGAAGAAGTTATAGTAGGGTCCATCTCCGGATCAGATGGATAGTCCTGTGCCTGTGACTAGTCAGCCACCAAAGCAGCTGCTCATGGTTTTACCCTCACAATCATATTAATCCGAAAGTGATTGTTGTCCATATGGGATAATGGACTTGTCCCTTAACTTGTCCCCTAACTAACACTAACAGCTGATGGCTGTGGAAATGTGGTTTCTGAGGAAAATGCAAAGAATGCCATGGACAGATAGAAAAACCAATGAATAAGTCCTTCAAGGAACAAATGAAGATAGTAAACTGATTAGAGACATTAGACGTAGGCAGTGAAACTTTTTTGGGCATGTTATGATAAGAAATGAATTGGAGAACTTGGTGACAACTGGCAAGATCCAAGGAAAGAGACCAAGGAGAAGACCGAGAAGTAAATACCTGGATGGCTTGGCCACATGGCATGATCGAGACAGGATCACGGAGCTGATCCACGACTCTGGTGATCGAGTGAGATGGCAGAACATGACTGCCCACTTGCCGGCATGGCACATGATGGATGGAACATCCGCTTACTTCTACCGTCTTATATAGATAGTTGCATGTCCTTTACAGGACATCGCAGTCAACCCCAGCGTTTTGCTGTTTGTAATTTCTTGGCATGTTAACGTTCAGTAGTTAGCTATTGCTTTCTGACATTCCGGCTCTCATAGCCTACATCTGTGTCGAAACCAACGCAAGGCGGCCTGCTTCCAAATCACCCGCAGCAGTGGTTAACGTAACGCGGTATGCGGGATTACAAATTGTCACTCGTAGCCCCTTCGCCACAGATCAGGCTAATCTGTTGTATCATCATCATCATCAAATGCCCTGTCAGCTGGCGTTGGCGTTCATATCTCTCCGCATATCTCGGTCTTTGGTGTTTTGGATCAACTCTGCGGATGATATTTCTCCATAACACCGTGTCAATCCATTTAACATCATTTCTGTTGGTCGAGCTCTGCCTCTCTTCTCCTCGATCTTTCCAGTTGTCACGATGTTCTCCAACGCCTTCTTCTCATCACATGACCAAAGAAAGCTTTTATCTCTTTCTTATAATGTTTTAGTTTCATAAGCTTTACTCTGGCAGTCCAAAGAATTCACAAAATTCGTCTTAGGAACCAAATCTCTGTTGCTTCTATCATCAGCATCAGCATCATCATCATCATCATCATCATCATCATCTTCCACTTCTGCCGTCAAGCGGCGTGGGAGGAATAATTTGCGTTCCAGCGCTCGGTGGGCGGCACTGGATAGTGTCATTCCGTGTGGTTGTACAATGTCTCTGATGTCGTCAATCCATTTTCTTCTTGGACGTCCTCGTGGTCTCGTCGCAGATGATCTTTGATGTAAGGCCAGTGATGGTAGCTGCTGATGTTGCATTCTAACGACATGACCAAACCACTTGATCTTCTGTCTTTCAATAAATGTGGCACAAGGTGTTGATCCCACAGTCTGTCTGATAGTAGCATTTCTTACTCGGTCTCGGATTGTTAAGTTGGCAGCTCTCCTCAAGCATCTCATTTCACAGGTGTTGATTTTGCGAAGGTGTTGCTTCTATGTTCTTCCTAATTTGCTCATTTACATTCCAAGATTCACTGACATACAGCAAAACAGGTTCTATATATAGCACTTCTGCACCCTCTTTCTTACATTCAATGATAGTGACTTATTGCATAAGATACTTTTCATTTTTTGAAATGCAGCTTTTGCTTGCCCTGTTCTGCTCTTAATCTCTGTTTTTCACCGCTGTCTGATGTTATAAATGTCCCTAGGTATTTAAAATTATCCACTTGGTTAAGAATTTTCCCATCTATTTCCATTTCACATTTTGGTGTCCTATTTTTCTTTGATATCACCATTGTTGCTGTTTTCTTGATATTCAAGGAGAGTCCTTTTCTATCGTGTATCCGTTGATCTCTTCCCATCAATGTTGTTAGTCATTCAGTTTTCAAGTTTCTTTCTCCACATAATATATTCCATGCATCTTGATTGTCTACGTTTAACGTCTCTAATTTATTTAAGGTCTTCAATTTAATTTTTGTTTGTTTTCCGTCCATAGTATTCTTAGCTACCTTCGCAATGGAGATTAGAACAAGAATCGTCATGGCGAAGGTAACCTTTTGTTACTGACCAATAAAAAGATGTCAATTGCAACGAGAAAAAAGAGTGTTGAGATGCTACATAGAACCTGTACTTTTGTATGGATGTAAATTGTGAACAATAGCAGACATTCTTAAAAACATCTGATGGCTGTGAAAGTGTGGTTTCGAAGGAAAATACAAAGAATACCATGGACAGACCAATGACCAAGTCCTGCAACAAACAAATGAAAACCGTAAAAACTGATTAGAGAAATTAGACGCTGACAGTCGCAGATTTTTTTTTTTTTTTTTTTAGTAGAAACAAATTGGAGAACTTGGTGACAACTGGTAAGATCGAGGGGAAGAGAACAAGGGGAAGACAGAGAAGTAAATACATGGATGGCTTGGTCATGTGGTATGGTCGAGACAAAAACAATGAGTTGATTCACGACTCTGATGATCGCGTGAGATGTCGAAACATGACCGCCTACGCTTATCGGCATGACACATGATGATGATGATGTTTCTGTGCATTTTCCTCAGAAAATGTCCACTGCCCTCGAATGATCTCAACAACAAAGTATAGGCACACCGTAACATCTTAGGATTTGATTTATTTGGTTGTTTCGGGGTTTGAGATTTAAATATTGAGCACATCCCACTACTGGCAACGCTTATCGTATTCCTATCCATGTCAATGTGGAAGCACTAGACTTGAGTTTCGCTCTCGTTTGAGCTCGTCAGTAGTGCATATCCTTGACCGGACCCGGAAACAAACCCCGGATCACTGGCGTGTGGAGCGGGTGTGTAACGTTTGCAGGACCGGCTCATCACAGCAGTCGGGCGAACATTCTGTGCTGCAACTCCGGTTATCAGGCACAAAATCACACCGATCACCAACCCAGCAGTTAAAGAACCTGTAGCTTTGTACACCAAATCGAATTGTATTTACCAATTTACATGTAGGTGTGAGGCCATCTACATAGGTAGCACAGAGCGACAGTTACGTAACAGAGTGTTGGAACACATTCCGAATTGGGTGGATAAGATACTACACACAGAAGATGGTAGCCTAGGCAGGCCGACACACCGGAACAGTCCTGCTTCATCGGTCGCGAGACACGTGCTCGAGAGTGGTGATGTGGTTGAAAGAGACAGTGCCTTCCGTGTGTTGTTCAACACACAGAGTAGTCGGTTGTTAAGGTTTGCTGAAGCCATAGTGATCAACCTGCGTAAACCGGCCTTGTGCAAGCAGAAAGACATGTTAGTCAGTTTAAAATTACCGTGGTAGACAATCGACATTACTGTGCGAATATGTGCATATTTCAGATTGAATGATTTATCTAGTTATTTCACTGTACGTTGTGTGATTTCTGCAGTATGTACCTGACGAGATGCAGCGAAATATGCCAGGCAATAAATCGTGCAATCTATTGTTTGTGTCTTTGTTATTCAAATTCACTCGGGAAAACATTGTTTTGAATATGGTGGCTGACAATTTTTATTATATATCAAATTTAAGGGGGTTTCTTAGGGAAAACTACTGTGTATGGGCCCCCATGGCAGATACGGAAAGCCGCTTAAAACGATTCCATGTCACTTAATCAGTTAACTGAACGGGAGAGATTATTCCCCGTGCACTGTGAATAATGGGAGAGATTATTCCCGACCGGCTCACATTCCCCGTAAGTTACCGACGCGGCAAGAACCGCTACCAATTCTCGCACAAGTCACGTTACTCACGAGAGTATACGGGATTACGGAGAAAGTCGCTAAATCCTAGACCAGGGAGACGGCGGTCTTATCATTGCTCTTAGAAAATACTAAGCGCAAGTCAAAAACAGAGGTGCCTGAAACAGGCTTCACCGGAAATTCAAGGGAAACGACTCTAATGTCTATATGGCAGACGTTCAAGTGTCACATGAAAACTTCCGTCACAAAGGGGTTGAAGGAAGTAACATAGTTAACAGTAATTTGTAATGCCAGAAATGAATGACCATAATTTAAGTCCACTGTCTGATACAAGAACATGCGGTTGTAAAGGAATACGTTCCTGCCGACTGTGTGCGGCGTGCGATACCAAAGAAGTTCAAATAGTAAGTAACTCAAGTAAAAATAAAAGGGAGTTTATTCCGAGCTGGAGTCCGAATAGACAGACAGAGTTCAGAGTAGTTTATTCCGAGCTGGAGTCCGAATAGACAGAGTAGTTTATTCCGAGCTGGAGTCCGAATAGACAGAGTAGTTTATTCCGAACTGGAGTCCGAATAGACAGAGTAGTTTATACATAGCTGAAGTATGAAGCTGTTTAAATATCAAGAATAATTTTCCAGATTGGTATCCCCAATAACAATAGACAATAATTGTGTTTCCATGCAAGTTAAAGAATTGTTAACTTGCGTTTCTGTACACTTACTGTTTACTTACAGGCTTCCATCTTTGTTGACATTACCGCCCTACTATTTCCTGCTATTGATGTCCTCATCATTCCGGTCTAAGCTGACAGTAATATGCGTCGCCTCAGAAAGATATGATTAGGCAATTCAAACACCAGGCTTCCAACTTACTGGCCTGATGAATTAACAAATAAGCAAGGAAATGCTACGCACATAAAGTGCAGGAAAACCTGGTATATGTGAAGCAGGTTGAAAAGAGAGAGGGGGGAGATAGATAACGAAGCTTGTGTGAGAGACAGAGATATGAGAAAGATGTGTTGAAAGACATAAAAAAGTGATAACTTTTATATAATATAAATAAGATAATATAAGTGACAAAACATCTGTTCATAATCATAGTTCCTAATATTTTTTTATTAAAAAGTCGCTTGCACCCAATTAATTGCTGAAAAATTAAAAAAAAAAAAAAAAAAGCGTCCAGCAGGGAATCGAACCAACAGCTCCCGCTTATCAGGAAGAGACACTTACCACTGTGCTACTGAGGATATGATTGTGAATCAACAAAAGTATATAACATAGCCACGCTCATGTCCCGATGACGTCACATACGGTAAGTCACGTGACTAGACAAATCACGTGACCAGGACCACCCGGGGTTTCCGGGACCGGGAAAAATCACGTGATAGTTCAGCTCCGAATAGACAGAGTAGTTTATTCCGAGTTGGAGTCCGAATAGACATTATAAATATATTATATATAAATAATATTTTAAATAATTAAATATTAATAAAATTGATATTGAATTATAAATTATTTAATTTACTTGATGACATCCAGAATGAATGCACTGGACCTATGAGTTAAAGTTATATCTTAAATATTCAAGAAGTTTAAAGATTGATGAATACCAACTATAGAAACAGCAATCATGTCTCATCTTTAATTATTTAAAATAATAATAATATTAATATGCTCATTTTACAACAGAGCTGCAAAATATGCATCTGACTTCTTCCCAGCTTATGTTTACCAGGTTAGTATTGCCAGGTAGTTTTTTAGGACATTCTGGCAAGCATAGACCACAAGCCCTGGAAGGCAGCCTGCCTATAGAAGAAAGAATCCAGAAGTCAGGAGAAAGAATCCAGAAGTCAGGAGAAAGAATCCTGAAGTCAGGAGATGTTGGCCCAACTGGCACGGGGCTAGACAGTGGACATCTACGCACCACACTGTGTATGTTATGCTCCATGCATAGCAAACATTGATCTCAGAAGAAGATGTAGGAAATTCCACGGCCTCATGGTGGTGATGTCATCTTCACCCTTCCATCTACTGGTGGTTCTCTCAAAATAGACCTGCTCTGAACAGCCACATGCATGCCAGTCAGCCCTCAAGGGAAGGCCAGGGTAGAACATGGGCATTCCCCACCATCTAAGGTTTCCATAAATGCAGAGCTGACACATGGTGCTGTGGTCTTGGACTCACCCGAGGAATAGTCACATCTTGCACTTCGCTGTTTTGGCTCACTTTCATAGATTGAGCCTCCTATTCATTGCATGCTGCACCTTTAGAGATGAAGTACAGGTGAACTTTCAGTCCAATATGGCAGATAGACTGGTGAGCTGTTAAGGATTCTGGAGTGATTTTGCTTCTGGTTATGTTAGCTTACACATTTTCCTCTTGTCGTACTGGTAGTACATTGTTCCATCGTCCAGCTGTTAAGTGTGTGGAGCACCACTGAGCTCTGGATTTAATGTGGAATACTTTAATATCTGGCCGTGGTTTTTTTGTGTGGTTTGTATCCACTTGCTTTGAACTCAAGCCTAGTCCATTAGCATGCTACTACTTATAATTTATTGGACTGATTTTTGTATGTGGATTAGCTCTCCCTATTACCAGTGTTCCTTGCCATTAGGCGAACCATTCCAACTTCTGAGGTACTTGCAATTTACATTCCCAAGTCAAGGATTAGAAGTCAACATTTGAGTCCAGCTGACCAGTGTAGGTAGGGGTTGAACCTGCTATCTCAGCATCAGCCCACCAGAAGTTGTGTGCTGCACATAGCAAACATTGATCTCAGAAAAAGAATACGTAGGACATTTCACGGTCTCATAGTGGTGACATTATCTTCACTTTTCCATCATTTAAGAGTGTGCGCTCTTATCCATTCAGCCATGCTGACATCCATCACATTTGGTTGACTGTAGAATCCATTTGTCAAATTAGTAGAGCACTCTATAGTAGACATCTGTGGCGACGGAGTTACAAATGCAATTCATAATCCCGCATACTATGGTCGAAACACAGCTGCAGGCGATTTGGAAGCAGACCGCCTTGCATTGGTTTCCTTACAAAGGTATGAGTGCCGGTCGTTCAGAAAGCAATGGCAAACTACTGAAGATAAAATTGCCAAGAAATTACGAACGGCCAAAAACCACTGAGGTTGACTGCCATGTCCTGTAAAGGTTATGCAATAAACTATGTTATGGACATCATTTACCCTTCATGAGGTTGATGAGTACAAGTGGCTTTTCCACCTCCTAGCTTCTGGTCAATGTATCTCTAGGCGCCACCAACTCCAGTTCGGTTCAGACCTATTATGACCACTTATCCATAGAGTTCAATGAGACGGTATGGCAGAAGTCTTGCATGGGGGTTTGTAAAAATAAACCCGGGAAGGTTAACCCGGTCAACAAATGCCCACAGAAGTCAGATGTGTCGGCCTAACGGCGCAAGAACGCAGCTTTGCTGTAAACAGGCACAATGCAATCACATCCGGAAAAAAAACTCCAGATGAATGCAGAAGAAGAAGAATGGTATGGCAGAAGTCTTGCATGGGGGTTTGTATAAATAAACCCGGGAAGGTTAACCCGGTCAACAAATGCCCGCAGAAGTCGGATGTGTCGGCCTAACGGCGCAAGAACGCAGCTTTGCTGTAAACAGGCACAATGCAATCACATCCGGAAAAAAAACTCCGGATGAATGCAGAAGAAGAAGAAGTATAAATAAACTCGTGTCGGAGGTGAGGTACAGGATGGAGAGAATGATATGATGATGGATCTGCAAGGGCTCTGGGCGAATCTCAAAACTGAGAGGGAAGACTAGGAAAATTTACAATCAGATGGCAGTTGGAATCATTAGCAGTATGACTCTTCGCTGGCTGTTGAACGAGGGCATGGTGCACATGAGAGAATGTTCTGAGTGCAGTGATGTTGATTCTTATCTCAACTCAATTCAACTCAACTTGGGAGCCAGGTCAATTTAAAAAAACACCCTACTTCTTTAGGATTTGAACCGATGACCACCAGGCTGATAGGCAAGCATGCTAGCCAGTTCACTGCTGTGGCTCCCACAGCATAAGTAGTGGTTGTTATATCTTTTATATGTAAAATTCACGATGATATAGTTCTGACCCTTGTGTCAGGTCTTAGTCAGATATGACTGAGCTACTGTAAGACAGTAGACGGTACTACCTGGTTTCTGTAGCGCCGAATGTTGGGCTGTGCTCACTAAACTCGACACCCCACATTGTGCCAACAGCTTTGGGTGGAGGAGCACCTTACCCTAGTGCAACCTAAAAGCTAAATATCATGGCAGGGTAGATCAGGCACTAGGCCTTGCAGCTTGTCTTGTTCCAGTGTATATTGGTGTTACCTTTCCTCTGGAGTAAACTAGGCAGTCCGAGAGAGGAATCATGCTGCATGGGCAACACATGGTCTCTAAATTCAGCCCAGGCTTTGTGTTATGGAGTGGTATAACTCCATTTTACAAACTATCATCTGTCAAGATGGCGAGGTGCCAGTCATAATTCTGACCCCCAGAATCACGTGTAATTACTGCAGTAAAATTAACTCTGTTATGATATATTTCAGACCCCAAGAATGACATATAAATACTGCAGTGAAATTGAGAATGTTGTTAAGATATATTTCAGGCCCCAAGAACATGTGATTATTAACTGCAAAATTAACTTCTTGTTATATATTTCAGAACCCCAAGAATGAGATGTAATTACTGCAGTAAAATTGACTAGGTTGTTAAGATATATTTCAGACCCTATAACCCCAAGAATGAGATGTAATTACTGCAGTAAAATTGACTAGGTTGTTAAGATATATTTCATACCTCAAGAAAGACATGTAATTACTGCAGTAAAATTGACAATGTCATTATAATATATTTCAGACCCCAAGAAGAACATTTAACTACTGCATTCACTGCAAGAAAGCATGGCATATGGAAAACACATCCGTACAGCAGAAATGTAATTCATGGCATGGAAACCCCATGTCACAGTTACACAAGCATGCGGCAGTTTTAGAAAGTCCAGGGAACTGTAAAATACAGACACCTGTTCTCAACGATGATGCAGATAGTGAAGATAAATCAACAGTAAATTGTGCCACTGGAGATCTTAATTCTAGTAGATTTCTAGAGGCTGATCCCAGTTTGGATGTAGATAGCAGTGATTTGCAGTCAAAGTCAAACTGCAGTCACAATACAAGTCATGTGATTGAATTTGAGGGGATTGTAATTCTAGAGAATTTTGTTACAGAAGAGGAGGAGGCTGTTTTAGTTGATGCAATATCTGGTACCCAGTTTGTTCATTCACAGTCCGGACGGAGAAAACAGGTACTTGAAAGTTGTATGTTTATATTAATTTGTAAACATAATTGACTGGGTCTGCACTCGTGGGTGGGGTATTGGTGCATGATAAGGCAGACGTGGTCGGGGTCCTTTGAAATCATGTGTATAGTGCAGAAGAACAGGTAGATTGTCACGGCTTGGAGAGAATGGTGCTGCAGGGAGTGACCAGAGGATCTGGCCAACACTCAAAACTCGGAGGAAAGGCCAGATAGACATATAATCATATTGTATTGGGACTCTTTGCTGGCTGTTGCAGATGAGGACAGAGCATGTATGGGATACTAATGGTTGCCAGATGTGGGCTGCTTGAGCAGCAAGCTAAGAAAGAGATACAGAATACAGTTTTATAACAAAGGCTATCACATGTTGCCACATTCCTGATGCCTGTTCACTTCCTTCATTCATTTCTCCTGCCTTATCATCTTCTTTGGTGCATCTGTGTCATCATGTTGACTTTACCATCAGCCATGCACTCTGTTGCTTAGCCAGGAACCCATTTTAGTACTTCTCTGTTGCATCTGTTTGTTTGTTTATTTTTTCTTTCTTTTTCATTTGGCAGCTTTTCTCTTCATGATTTTCTCTGAACATTTTTACATATTTTGTTTGTTTTGTTTGCTTGCTTTGAACTCAAGCATAGTCCACACAAAGCTACTTCTTCTAGTGCACTGGACCGATTTTTGTTTGTGGATTAGCTTTCCCTATTATCAGTGTCCCTCGCCATCAGGCGAACCCACTCTGACTTCAGAGATACTTGTAATTCAAGTCAAGAACAAGAAGTCAGTATTTTAGTCCAACTGACCAGTGCAGGGGTAGAACCTGTTACTTCAGCATCAGCACACTAGAACGAGCACTCATATCCATTTGACCATGCTGACCTTCTATTCTATAATGTTCACTGTTTTTAAGGTTATCTCCTGTTTCAGCTGTTACCACAGTATTATTGGTTATATTTCCATTTAGCATATCTGCAACATCTAGTAGATGCGGTTGTTGCACACAGTGAACAACTAGGATTAGAATTACATTGTAAGAAGACACAGATTATGCTCGTCACTAGGAAGAAGGAAATACCACAATGTAATATACAAGTACATGGGAATATTCTTCAACAAGTGAATCGGTACAGCTATCTCGGAACAGTCATAACATCTTATGGGAGATGCCTTGAAAAGATTAAACAAGAATTTCACCATGGCAAAAGTAGCCTTTAGCAAGATGAAAAACATACTGACCAATAAAAAGATGTCAATTGAAACGAGAAAAAGAGTGTTGAAGTGCTACATAGAGCCTGTACTTTTATATGGATGTGAAACTTGCGCAATCAGCAGTCAAGCTGAAAAACATCTGATGAGTGTAGAAATGTGGTTTCTGAGGAGAATGCAAAGAATACCATTGACAAACAGAAAAACCAATGACCAAGTCCTACAAGAAATAAATGAAAATCATAAATTGATTAGAGAAATTAGACGTAGACAATCAAAATATTTTGGACATGTTATGAGAAGAAATAAATTGGATAACTTGGTGACAACTGGCAAGATTGAGGGGAAGAGAACAAGGGGAAGACAGAGAAGTAAATACCTGGATGGCTTGACCACATGGCATGGTAGAGACAAGTACACTGAGCTGATCCACGACTCTGGTGATCGAGTGAAATGGCGAATCATGACCGCCCAAGCTTACCGGCATGGCACATGATGGATGGATGGATACATATATGTCTTACATTGTATTGCTCTTTTTCTATTTAATGTTGGCTTAAAACTGAAATGCCTTGTTACTTTCCAGGACTTTGGGCCAAAAGTCAACTTCAAAAAGCAAAAAATACGAGCTGCTAACTTCACTGGTCTACCCTCCTATAGCCAGTTTCTATATCAGCGCATGAAAGCTCACCCTTGCCTCAGCGACTTCGAACCAGTGGAACTTTGCAACCTGGAGTACTGCCAGCAACGAGGGGCACACATTGATGCTCACTTCGATGATGCTTGGTTATGGGGCGAGCGGTTGGTAACTCTAAACCTACTGTCAGATTCTGTGTTGACCTTCACCTTGGACTCGGAGCCAGATATAGCCATCAGGGTTCCTCTCTTTCGATGTTCACTAATGGTGGTATCTGCAGCTGCTAGGTATACCTGGAAACACAGTATTTTATCTGAAGATGTGGGGGACAGAAGGATTGCCATGACTTTCCGAGAACTTTCTCATGAATTCAGTACTGGTGGCTCCAGAGAACATGAAGGTATTGAGCTGTTAAGGCTGGCTCTTACTTTTAGTGGTTCTGCTGTAGGTAGCTGAGTAGAATCCTTTGGCAGCTACCTACATACATCTACTGAGCAAGACTGAGAGCATACTGGTGCTTTCTGAGTGTAATGACATCTGTTCTGATTAATCGATCAGTATGATTTGAAGTCAATTAATGTGATAATTGTGATCAGTGTTGTGAATACACAGTAAACAGTATAAAATAATACAAAGTAATGCAGGTTTACAGAACATAATTACGGAAAATACAGGACGTTGCGGCGACTAGGCTTCGTCAGCAAAAACATACATACACAAAACATACATAATCATGGAGAAGACACTATAGTGACTACATTAAGGCATAAGAACGGGATGTGAAGAAAATTAGAACAATGAAGAGAAAATGAAAACAGAAATGTACTACTTATCTGAGAATTCTAGGCTGTGAATACACCCCGGGAGCCGCAGTAACATGTGGCAGGGGCCTGGGGTATTGGTTTAATTCCTCTCCATGCAGGGATCTGATGCCAGTTTGTTACATTGTGCTTTAAAAAAAGGCATAACTTCAAAACATGGCGGGGACCAGAGATGGAGTTACACCTCACCATAGCACAAAGCCTGGGCTGAATTGTAGACCATTGTTTGCCCATGCAGCATGATCCCCCTTTCAGCCTGCCTAGTTTACTCCAGAGGAAAGTTCTAATATGAATGAAACAAGACAAGCTGCAGAAGCTGCCAGATCAGTAAAACAATGCTCTAACTGTACGCCTGTAGGAGCTTCGATGCTAGTCCAGTTGCTGCCCAAGGCTTAGGGTCTGGTTTGCCCTGCCATGCCATTTAATCTTCAGGGTGCATTTCCTCACACTAGGGTAAGGCATCTACCCTCCCAGTTGCACTCGACCACCTGAAGACAGAAATATTTGCTGCAATATTAATTGTTGCTAGCATGATACTGACTCCCCTTTGAGTACTGATTGATCCTTAGATTTTTAATGTTTTAATGAATAATACTGATACTTATTTTCACACATGACTATACTTGGGGTATTCCCACACATGCTCCATCCCCTAAAAAAACCATAGGTCAGCAAAATATAGTAACACTGTAACCTACCATGCATGTCTTAAGAGGCAGCTAAGGAGGGTTGGCATGAGACTGGCTACCTCATCGCATAGAAAACTTTTGGGACAATAATCCAACCAATCATGAAGATTGGCATAAGGTCTGTCCTTCATTGGTAAATGAAAGGCAAAAAGAGAAGCACATTAAGTACAACCACAATATTTTATTTTTGTGCTCGCTCACTTTGAACAAGCGTAGTCCATACACTACTTCTGGCAGCACTGGACTGAATTTTGTATGTGGATTAGCTTTCCCTATTGTGTCCTTCGCCATCAGGCGAACCCACTCCGACTTCTGAGGTACTTGTAATTTACATCCCCAAGTCAAGGACGAGAAGTCAACATTTTAGTCTAACTGTCCGGTGTAGGGGTTGAACCCCTTACATCGGCATCAGCACACTGGATGTTTAAGAACACGCATTCTTATCCATTCGTCCATGCTGACCTCCCAACCACAATATGACATGATTGATGCTCATGAAGAATAACCAATCACACAAGATGTGTTGCTCAGGACAGGGAGAGTTGATTACTTTATGGATGGGAACTGGTCAGCTCAGTCCACATTTTCTGTATTGAACCGCAATTTGCAGAATGTCTTTGGGTGTTTTATATGGAATATATTTACATACACATTAAGTTTGCAGTTGTTGGTACCTAAGTATGTATAAAGTTTATTTTCTTGCTATATCACTTTAGGGTCTCATTTTTTGGGTCTCTCTTTAAGTGCCTGGTCTAGAGAAGACATTGTTGAATGATGTGAACAGAGTACAGTCAAACACAACCTCATGCATTACTGGACAATGAGCACAATCAATACAAGCTCGTGCATTACTGGACAATGAGCACAATCAATACAAACTTGTGCATTACTGGACAATGAGTACAATCAATACAAACTCATACATTACTGGACAATGAGCACAATCAACATAAACTCATACATTACTGGACAATAAGCACAATCAACACAAACTCATACATTACTGGACAATGAGCACAAACTCATACATTACTGGACAATGAGCACAATCAATACAAACTCATACATTACTGGACAATGAGCACAAACTCATAAATTACTGGACATAAGCACAATCAACACAAACTCACATTATTGGACAATAAGCACAATCAACACAATCTCATACATTACTGGACAATGAGCACAATCAATACAAACTCATACATTACTGGACAATGAGCACAATCAGCACAAACTCATACATTACTGGACAATTAGCACAAACTCATACATTACTGGACAATGAGCACAATCAACACAAACTCATACATTACTGGACAATAAGCACAATCAACACAAACTCATGCATTACTG
The DNA here is from genome assembly GCA_014155875.1 of Cepaea nemoralis. Taxonomy (NCBI): domain Eukaryota; kingdom Metazoa; phylum Mollusca; class Gastropoda; order Stylommatophora; family Helicidae; genus Cepaea; species Cepaea nemoralis. Next base: position 861,264 of record JACEFZ010016469.1, on the reverse strand, counting down.
GACAATGAGCACAAACTCATACATTACTGGACAATGAGCACAATCAATACAAACGCATCCATTATTGGACAATGAGCACAATAAAAAAAAATCATCATACATAGGACAATGAACACAATCAAATATAAAATCAGCATACTATGAACAGGCTAACAGCAAACTCATCATACCTTCAACAATATGCAGTCAAATGCTTTTAAGTTTTCACTCATTCTTAAACCTACAACAGGTCTAGCAAATCAGTAGGGAATTTACCTGATCCTAAAATACTGCTCATGAATCATAGAGGAAATTGGAGGAAAGATGCTAGTCACAGGTGCTGGAACTTAATCATCCCTCCTCACAACAGCTAATGGCATAAGTGGATGACAGGCTTGACTTCATTGCTACTACTTCTAGCGCACTAGACTGCTTTTTGTGTGTGGATTAGCTTTCCCTATTACCAGTGTCCCTCACCATCAGGAGATACTCCGACTTCTGAGGTACTTGTAATTTACGCCCCCAAAGTCAAAGAGAAGTCAACATGTTAGTCCAACTGGGCAATGTTGGGGTGCCTCGGCATCAGCACACCGGAAGTTTAAGAGCGAGTGCTCTTATCCATTTGGCCATGCTGACTTCCATATTATACTTAAATACAAACAATTTAATTTACTGACAGACAACAACAACATTGACAAATAATTCACGCCAAGACTTTGAAGTTATGTTTTAAATACAAACATATTATTGATGGTATGCTTGATTAATCAAAGGTTGATAGTGATATCTGAATAACTAATTGGTCTCAGTTGACTAAATTTGCCAACTTAGTGGGGGGGGGGGGGGGGGGGGGGGGGGGGAATTCAAATGGAAACCTTAAAAGTGTAATAGAAATTACAATAACCATGCCACTGTCTTGTAACCTGTCAATATTGCTAAGAATGTCAAGAACAAGAATGTGACATCATGTGCAGACAAACATGGTGACATCATAAGGACGTTTGAAAATGGCCGCCCCACTTCTGACATGCACCAAAGAGGAGCAGCGTTAATTTAACTGTTCTTTGATCAGTGAAGGAGTGAAACCTATAGAAATTCATTGGCCCAGTATGGTGATGCATGTCTGTCAGTCCATCAAGTCTATGAGTGGAGTAAGAAGTTTCAAACAGCGTGACTTCTGTGACAGACTGTTCACGACCAGGTCAGGCACACCAAGCAGTGACAAAGAAAATTTTTGTCTACAGGAATCCAAGCACTTTATTGGTGCAGGACTCGCATTGAACTCAATGGTGACTACATACAAAATGATACATTAGTTCTTTACTTTTTCAAAATATATTCATAAATTAAAAAAACATTTCAAGTTTTCACTTGAATCCCCCTCGTATCTTTTTTTATTATGATGGTTACTGACTTTTGCAGCTTCCATCTCCCACATCTACAGCTGGAGAATCTGGTGATCTGCACAGGGCGCTGCTATAAAATCTCTTGATATGCAAAAAGTCTGCACAGGGCACTGCTATACAATCTCTTGATATCCAGGCAGCCTGCACAGGGCACTGCTATACAATCTCTTGATATCCAGGCAGCCTGCACAGGGTACTGTTATACAATCTCTTAATACCAAGGCAGTCTGCACAGGGCACTGCTATACAATCTCTTGATAACCAGTCTGCACTGCTACACAATCTCTTGATACCTAAGCAGTCTGCAGAGCTATACAATCTCTTGATACCCAGGCAGTCTGCACAGGGCACTGTTATACAATATCTTGATACCCAGGCAGCCTGCACAGGGCACTGCTATACAATCTCTTGATACCCGGACAGTCTGCACAGGGCACTGCTATAAAATCCCTTGATACCCATGTGATGTGCACAAGGCAGTTATACAATCTCTTGATACCCAGGCAGTCTGCTATACAAACTCTTGATACCCAGGCAGTCTGCTATACAAACTCTTGATACCCAGGCAGTCGGAGAATCAGGAAGTCTGCACAGGGCACTGCTATACAATCTCTTGATACCCAGGCAGTCTGCACAGGGCACTGCTATACAATCTCTTAATACCCAGGCAGTCTGCACAGGGCACTGCTATACAATCTCTTGATACCCAGGCAGTCTGCACAGGGCACTGCTATACAATCTCTTGATACCCAAGCAGCCTGCACCTATACAATCTCTTGATACCCAGGCAGCCTGCACAGGGCACTGCTATACAATCTCTTGATACCCAGGCAGTCTGCACAGGGCACTGCTATAAATCTCTTGATACCCAAGCAGCCTGCACAGGGCACTGCTAAACAATCTCTTGATACCCAAGCAGCCTGCACAGAGCACTGCCATACAATCTCTTGATACCCAGGCAGCCTGCACAGGGCACTGCCATACAATCTCTTGATACCCAGGCAGTCCGGTGCACTAGAAGTAGTAGCATGTGTATGGACTATGCGTGAGTTCTAAGTGAGCGATTTGAAAATTTTTTTTTTAATGTTACATACCTTTAAACAAAAAAAGTCGCTTAAAAGTCAACAGGGTCAACTTCATTGCACCGGGTTTTATCCCATTTGACTCAGTCTCTTTCCGCAGTGCGGAAAGCGTCGCACAAAGCATAAACTCCGTAGCTCTAGCGGCGACCCACAGGAGTCTCAAAATTTGACTCATGAACTGAAGTACGCGGCCCGGAATTGAACCCACAACCTTCGGAGGAGTCAAATGGCTTGACCACTTTGCCACGGAGACTCCCAGTTACATACCTTATTAATAATAAGTATTAGAGAATCAAACCTCGTGCATCCACTGAACATCCCTCCTGTAAGGCAATAACGGAAAGCTTCGGGTTAAAGGAGGAGCAAAGTTTTTTAGGTTGAGCTCCAGCAGTTGTGATTACCTGGTTATACAGCAGATTTAGGAAGTCTCTGCTCTTTGCTGTAGACAGCCTTCCAACAGTGGTATTTTCACTCTAAATCTTTCTTTAGCTGGGAAACTTGATGGAACTCTTTATCCTGTCTTCCCTCGTTCACTAGACACAGTGGTTCCACTTGTCAGTGGACCCTTATGCTGTGACAATCAGTGTCCACAGGCTCAACCACTACCTTCAACAGATCTGAACACTGGTTCACAGTGTGGATTTGTCCAACCAGTAGCTGCATCAGATTTGAACCTTGGTCCACCACCATGGGCACGTTCAACCATTACCTTCATGAGATCTGAACTCTGGTTAACCACTGGAACGCTCAATCACCACCTTCATCAGAATCATACATCAAATCCTCCCCATATGCTTCTGGCCTCAGCTAGAAGGGACATGGAAAAAATCAGAATTAATATCACGTTTGGACAATTAAAAAAATCAGCTAAAAACGCACACATGTGCTTTTGAATATATGCATTATATAAAAGTACTGTATTAGTATTACATGACCGAATAGAAAATCTACATAAGTTAAAATTGTTAATGAACACATGACATGTAGTACAATCAGACACATACAATAATTGGCATAAAGATATCCAAAGAATGTGGACTGTCTTCTTCTGCTACAACTAATCACTTCCCTTAGTGAATTAACTTCTTTCAAGATATCTTCATTAAGCTCCGTCCATGGTATCCTCAATATTCTTCTATAAAACTACATCTTTGCAAGCTTCCATGTTCTTCCCTCCTTGCGTTCTTTCTTTCACCCACAGACAAGTTCTCATGAAGTAATCATCAGGATTTTTTGCAGCTCCTCTTTCGTTCCATACACCTTTAAATGCAGTGCCGTCTCAAAGGCCAGTATTCCTTTATCAGCTGGGTGTACAGGGGGAAATCCTGGAGAACATGCTCCACCGTTAGAGTGCATAAGGATAGGGAACTGATGAAGGATTTAGACTCCAACAGGTTGTGATGAGAGCAATGTTCAGCAAATAACTCACCAGATGATGATAATAATGTTCATGAAAAGATATGAACATAATGTTAAATGAACAGTTATCTGTTACTGATGAATATGGAAAATTCATTGAAATATCAAACATGCTGTCATTCAGTTTTCAGTAAATTGCAACTGAAAAGACCAGACTTTTATATATGCAAAATGCTGCATGTTGTTGCTATCTCAAAGATGTTAAGTTACCTCATCTTTTTTGCCCAATGCCATTCTTACGAGAAATTTCATAGAGGTGGGAGTAATGTCTGTACAGATGTTAAGCCTTGACAGCCATATTCTAACCTTAGGAGGTTACTGGTTATCAGTGGCTGGTTTCATACTGCTGTACTGCTGAGACAACTGTAGGTTTCCTATCAATCAATCATGTGCCATGCCGGAAAGCGTGGACGGTCATGACTCGCCATTTCACTCGATCACCAGTGTCGTGGATCAGCTCAGTGTTCCTGTCTCGTCCATGTCATGTGGCCAAGCCATCCAGGTATTTTCCTCTCGGTCTTCCTCTTGGTCTGTTCCCTTCAATCTTGCCAGTTGTCACTAAGTTCTCCAATCCATTTCTTCTCATAACATGTCCAAAAAATTTTGACTGTCTACGTCTAATTTCTCTAATCAGTTTACGTTGTTCATTTGTCTCCTGTAGTACTTGGTCATTGGTTTTTCTGTCTGTCCATGGTATTCTTTGCATTCTCCTCAGAAACCACATTTCTGCAGCCATCAGATGCTTTTCAGCTTGACTGTTCATTGTCCAAGTTTCACATCCATACAAAAGAACAGGCTCTATGTATCCCCTCAACACTCTTTTTCTCGTTTCAATTGACATCTTTTTATTGGTCAGAATGTTTTTCATCTTGCTAAAGGCTACTTTCGCCATGGCGATTCTTGTTCTAATCTCTTCAAGGCATCTCCCATCAGATGTTATAACTGTTCCAAGATAATTGTACCGATTCACTTGTTAAAGAATATTTCCATTTCCTTGTATATTACTTTGAGGCACTTCTTCCTTCCTACTGACGACCATAACCTGAGTCTTTTTACAATTTAATTCTAACCCCAGCTGCTCACTGTGTACAACAACCGCATCTACTAATTGTTGCAGGTCCTGCGGATTGTCTGCAATTAATACTGTATCATCTGCATATCTAATGTTATTGATGTTTCGTCCTCCAATGCTGATTCCATTTATATCCTCTACATTTCTGAAAATATTTTCACTGTACAGGGAAAAAAGATCTGGAGACATTACACATCCCTGCCTAACACCTCTCTTAATTGGCTGATACTGTCCCACTTCATTATCAATCCTTATTGCAGCTTGTTGTTTCCAATATATGTTTTTTATAAGTCTAATGTCTTTCCCATCAATTTGTAGATCTGCTAGCATATCCACCATGCTGACATGTCTAACGCTATCAAAAGCCTTTGTATAGTCGATAAATGCAAAGATGTATATCCTTGTTTACTTCTATAGCACGTTCAATAACTGTTCGCAGCATATACACAGCATTTACTGTTCCCTTTCCTTCTACAAACCCGCATTGTTCTTCCCCTATTTCAGGTTGTATCTTCTTCCTCATTCTTTGCATGTAATTCTTAGCAAAATCTTTGTGATGTGACTCATTATACTAATTGTTCTGTGTTGATCACATTCCAAGGTTCCTGATTTCTTTGGGATTGCAATAAATATAGAGTTACATAAATCAGGAGGTATATCTCCAGTATCATATAATGTGTTCAGCAGTCTGGTGACTTGCTCTAGTCCAAATTCTTCTAAAGCTTTAATCATTTCTGTTGTGATGTTATCTGCACCGGGGGCCTTGCCAGCTTTCATATGCTTAAGAACATTTCGAACCTCCATCTCCAAAATTGGCGGTCCTTCATTATTAAATCTAATATCATACTGTTCGTCTCTGTTATCATCATAAAGTTGTTTCACATAATCTGTCCATACCTGTAGAATCTGGTCTTTTTCTATTATGATTTTGCCATCTTCAGTTTTTAGACACCCTGTTGATGTACTTGTTCTTTTATTAGTAAGTTCCTGAATTCTTTTGTGCACTAATTTGGTGTTTTGACTGTTGTGTTGGCTTTCAATTTCTGAGCACTTTTCCTCAAGCCATTTTTCTTTTGCCTCCTTACATAATGTTCTGACTTGTCTGTGAATTTCTTCATATTTGACAGAATTATTTTTGTTGAGTCTTCTTGTTTCCATGAGGTGTAAAATTTCTGCAGTCATCCATTTCTTACGACCCACCTTCTTTAATTTTGGAATAGTTGTTTCTGCAGCCACATTGATTGAATTCTTCAACGTTTCCCATTGATCATCCACATCCTGGAATAGGATCTCTAGATCGGACTCTAGATCCTATAGCACGTGAAAATGTAAGGGATTGAAGCTGAAGATGGTCAGTTTGCCATGTTGGTCACAGCAAAGAATATCTTGGGGTGCAAAAGTTAAAGATGGTCAGTTTGTCATGTTGGTCACAGCTAAGAATATCTTGGGGTGTAAATTGAAGATGGTTGGTTTGTCATGTTGGTCACAGCTAAGAATATCTTGGGGTGTAAGTTGAAGATGGTTGGTTTGTCATGTTGGTCTCAGCAAAGAATATCATGGGGTGTAAGTTGAAGATGGTTGGTTTGTCATGTTGGTCACAGCTAAGAATATCTTGGGGTGCAAAAGTTAAAGATGGTTGGTTTGTCATGTTGGTCACAGCTAAGAATATCATGGGGTGCAAGATGAAGATGGTTGGTTTGTCATGTAGGTCACAGCTAAGAATATCTTGGGGTGCAAAAGTTGAAGATGGTTGGTTTGTCATGTAGGTCACAGCAAAGAATATCTTGAGGTTTAAGTTGAAGATGGTTGGTTTGCCATTTTGGTCACAGCTAAGAATATCTCGGGGTGCAAGTTGAAGATGGTTGGTTTGTCATGTTGGTCACGGCTAAGAATATCTTGGGGTGTAAGTTGAAGATGGTTGGTTTGTTATGTTGGTCACAGCAAAGAATATCTTGAGATTTAAGTTGAAGATGGTTGGTTTGTCATGTTGGTCACAGCTAAGAATATCATGGGGTGCAAGTTGAAGATGGTTGGTTTGTCATGTTGGTCACAGCTAAGAATATCATGGGGTGCAAGTTGAAGATGGGTGGTTTGCCATATTGGTCACAGCTAAGAATATCTTGGGGTGTAAGTTGAAGATGGTTGGTTTGTCATGTTGGTCATAGCAAAGAATATCTTGAGGTTTAAGTTGAAGATGGTTGGTTTGTCATGTTAGTCACAGGAAAGAATATCTTGGGGTGCAAAATTTAAAGATGGTTGGTTTGTCATGTTGGTCACAGTTAAGAATATCTTGGGGTGTAAGTTGAAGATGGTTGGTTTGTCATGTTGGTCACAACTAAGAATATCATGGGGTGCAAGTTGAAGATGGTTGGTTTGTCATGTTGGTCACAGCTAAGAATATCATGGGGTGCAAGTTGAAGATGGTTGGTTTGTCATGTTGGTCACAGCAAAGAATATCTTGAGGTTTAAGTTGAAGATGGTTGGTTTGTCATGTAGGTCACAGCAAAGAATATCTTGGGGTGCAAAAGTTAAAGATGGTTGGTTTGTCATGTTGGTCACAGCAAAGAATATCTTGAGGTTTAAGTTGAAGATGGTTGGTTTGTCATGTAGGTCACAGCAAAGAATATCTTGGGGTGCAAAAATTAAAGATGGTTGGTTTGTCATGTAGGTCACAGCTAAGAATATCTTGAGGTGCAAGTTGAAGATGGGTGGTTTGTCATGTTGGTCACAGCTAAGAATATCATGGGGTGCAAGTTGAAGATGGTTGGTTTGTCATGTAGGTCACAGTTAAGAATATCTTGGGGTGCAAGTTGAAGATGGTTGGTTTGTCATGTAGGTCACAGCTAAGAATATCTTGAGGTGTAAGTTGAAGATGGTTGGTTTGTCATGTAGGTCACAGCTAAGAATATCTTGGGGTGCAAACAAGGCATCCTCCAATAAACACAAGCAGCAGGATGTCTACACTGTCATCATCTGTACGAGTGTTTCCCGACATTAACGCCGCCCCACTGGAGAATCTGTTTATCTGGGCCGTCCATCAAATCCTCCCCATATGCTTCTGGCCTCAGCTAGAAGGGACATGGAAACAAATCAGAAATAATATCACGTTTGGACAATTTAAAAAATCAGCTAAAAACGCACACATGTGCTTTTGAATACATGCATTGTATAAAAGTACTGTATTAGTATTACATTTTATTGGATGGAAAATTGAACACACGTGTATCCAACAAGAACTCAGCATTGAAGGGGATTGGTTATTAATACAAATGAAATTGAGGAAAATGAAATATTTTCGGCACGCAAAGAGACATGAATGTCTGGAAAAGATTATGGAGGGAGGTGTACTGGAGATGAGGAAGACCACATTGTAGATGGATTCAAGATGTGAGAGATAATGTGCGCAAGACAGCAGTAGTAGCAGGGTACGTGGCTTATGCTAGAGGGGAATTCTGAAACACTTATGGGGGGAAAGTTTTGCACAGAACAAGCAGCTGGATGATGATGTACAAACAATGTGCACCACATCTTACAAAATATAAATACATTTTACAGGCTATCTGTACCACATCTTAAAAAACTGTATGTAACACATCTTGCAAACTATATGTGCCACATCATGCAAAACATATGTACCACATCTTATACACAATATGTACTTCTGACAAAAGATATATGTACCACATCTTAGAAGCTATATATACCACATCTTGCAAACTATGTTATATGTACATCTTACAACCTATATGTACCACATCTTACAAACAACATGTATTAAGCCTTACAAGTCAGCAACTACGGACTATTCCTAGAAAGATTACCTTTCGTGCTCTTTCCCTCTCCACTGCTTTACTTTCCCACTCCTTCTGGTTTTTCTGTGCTTGCAATGTTGAATCTGTCCCACAGCCCCACACCTGTACAGTAACAAGAAACAGGCCTACCATCAGTCCCTGGCTTATAAATTACACAGTACTATATAGACTTATTCGTAATACTGCGTTTGAAACGCAGCTGCGGGTGATTTGGCAGCAGACCGTCTTGTGTTTTTATAAAATTGTATAAGAGCCGGTTATTCAGAAAAACAAAATGGCAAACTACTAAGCGTAAACTTGCCCAGGCATCACAAACAGCAAAAAAATACTGGGGTTGTCTGCAGCGTCCTGTAAAGGATATGCAACTAACTTTTTATATAGACTTACCTAGTTCTAAACTATCTGGGCAATGGCAGTATGAGGTGAAGTGACAAGTTGATTTCCTTACCGCCCTTTCCTTTCCCCATTTTACAGATCAGTATTATCAATAACATTAGATATGCAGATGATACAGTATTGATTGCAGACAATGCACAAAATCTACAACAATTAGTAGATGCAGTTGTTGTACACAGTGAGCAGCTGGGGTTGGAATTAAATTGTAAGAAGACACAGGTTATGGTCGTCACTAGGAAGAACAAAGTACCACAATGTAATATACAAGTAAATGGGAATATTCTTCAACAAGTGAATCGGTACAATTATCTCGGAACAGTCATAACATCTGATGGGAGATGCCTTGAAGAGATTAGAACAAGAATCGCCATGGCGAAAGTAGCCTTTAGCAAGATGAAAAACATTATGACCAATAAAAATATGTCAATTGAAACGAGAAAAAGAGTGTTGAGGGGATACATAGAGCCTGTTCTTTTGTAAGGATGTGAAACTTGGACAATGTGCAGTCAAGCTGAAAAACATCTGATGGCTGCAGAAATGTGGTTTCTGAGGAAAATGCAAAGAATACCATGGACAGACAGAAAAACCAATGACCAAGTACTACAGGAGACAAATGAAAATCATAAATTGATTAGAGAAATTAGACGTAGACAGTCAAAATTTTTTGGACATGTTATGAGAAGAAATGGATTGGAGAACTTAGTGACAACTGGCAAGATCAAAGGGAACAGACCATGAGGAAGACCGAGAGGAAAATACCTGGATGGCTTGGCCACATGGCATGGACGAGACAGGTACACTGAGCTGATCCACGACGCTGGTGATCGAGTGAAATGGCGAGTCATGGCCGCCCACACTTTCTGGCATGGCACATGATTGATTGATTATCAGGAGCCATGGTGGTGTTATGATAGCGCACCTATCTACCAATTCTGCAGCCCTAGGGTTCAGCCCCTGGTGATGGCAAAGCTGCATTTTTCAACTAGTTTCTTGTCTTTCTTGCCCAATTTGTGACCCTTTGAAAATAAAGTTTGCTTGTTCGTTCTTTAATTTGCTCAAAATAAATTGTCTATATCTGCAATGTTGTCTCTTGTATAAATGTCACCATCTTTTTTTAGTTCACTGAATTGTCCATAAAGAAGATCAGAATATTTGCCTTGATTTGTTTTATTCAGGGCAGAATTGGGCTATGTGATCTGCTGCCTGCTGTGCCAATCCACACATGCACATGGCTGATTTGCTGATCTTCAACTTTGTATAAATGTAACTGCATAATTTACTGTGTCCGGTTCTGAGGCACAGAATGATTTGTTCTGGTCAGTCATAATTTGGTAATCGTCTTGTGATGGTGGCTTTCTCATTGATTTGATGATTCTTTTCTTTTGGTGTTATGTGACTGGTAAATCCCTTCAGCCATAATAGCCCTGGCTTTGATTACTGTCATAAATGTGTATCAGAGATTTTACTGAGAATGAACAGATGGCTGGTGCCAAACTACTTTAGTAAACCATTCCTTTAATGAAAATATGGACTTAACCCCACATCCTCAATACAAATAAAAAATAAAGTGGTTGCATATCCTTTACAGGACATCGCTGTCAACATCAGCATCTTTCAGCTGATTGTTGATTTCTTGACAAGATTACGCTCAGTAGTTTGCCATTGCTTTTTGGGTGGTTGGCTCACATACCCCGTAAGTTACAGACGCGATTCGAACCACTGCTGATTCTCACCGTCGTCACGTTACTTACAAGAGTATACGAGATTACGGAGAAAAGTTGCTAACCTCTAGGCTAGGAAGCCGGCCAATACAAATAAAGGCATGTCAAAACACATACTTCACTTTACACTAATGCAGTATCCAGAATTTGGAATCACATTCACTACCCCTTTGCCAGAGATGCCAGTAATCTAGTCATGAAATAAAAATAATTGACAGCAAGCATAAATGCTCAAAATGAGTTTATATAAGGGCAATCTGGCAAAATGTGAAGAGCCAATCAGCAATGTCTTGATGTATGATTATCTCCTAGCAAATCTCTATGCCAGGTGCCGGGTGAAAAGAAAGACAGAGAATTCAAAACAAGAATAGTTATCATCATTATGCGGCCGCTTTGTCGAATGTCACTCTCATCATGGGCCAGGCGAAAAGTTTCTTGATCTCTTACCAGTTCATTCTCCTGTCTCATACATCTTTAAATATCTGCAACGTTCTCTGTCCATCTTCATGCTGGTTGATCCATGCCTTTTCTTTGAGGAACCAAGCCTTTCATCACTGTTCTTTCCAAGTAATTGTGATGTTTAATATGGCCAATGTGACGCTTAATATGGCCAATGTGACGCTTAATATGGCCAATGTGACATTTAATATAGCCAATGTGACGTTTAATATGACCAAAGTTTCAGAGACATGATGCCGTTTATGAGCATGGTCTCTTTGATGTTCAGATCTTGTAGAATGCAGCAATTTTTCTTCTTCCTAGTCCATGATATTCTTAGAACTTTACCAGAAGCAAGAATATAGAAAGTACATTCAGTGACCTATGAGATGTTACTCTTACTAGAGAACAGCCAAACATCGCTACAGAGACCCCCAAAACAAATTATCAACAGCATATTCATGTCAACTCTCTGTCACCAATGCCAAACATTGACACTAACCAAAAGACCAAGAACAGAGAATTACAACATATGGAATGACGTGCTTAAGGAAAACAGTTGGGGGTCACAAGAAAAGATACAATTTAAAAAATGTATCGAAATCCAACAAAAAGTGGAAACAGCTTAATGCATAGAATACACTAAAAAAACAGAATCAAGTGCTTTGAACAGTTAACAAGAATATTGTCATCTTGACCAGCTTCACAAGTCAACATGAGAGCAGCAGAGAAAGAGGAAGAGCCGGAATGATGGCGCTGGGGAAACATATTTAAAAGCATGTACTCACAGGGTCTCGGCACCAAAGTAGCTAAGCCTCAAGCTGTGAAGGTGATGAGTTCATTTTCTGTCTGCATCATTCAGATAAGTGCAATTTTTCCGAAGACCCCTAGGGGTCATCACAGGAGTATGGAGTTTGTGCTTTGTGTGATGCTCTTGGCAAAAGGTTTGATGTTTGAGAACAGAGACTAAACCAGATAGAGTAAAATCCTGTGCAAAGATGTCGATCCTCGTGACTAACTTTAAGCATGTAAGAGGGGGATTCAAATCAAAAACTTAAAAGTGCGAAAGAAATTACAATAACCATGCCATTATCTTGTAACCTGTCAATATTGTTGTTAATGATGTTAAGAGTGTTAAGCACAAGACATCACGGTGCAGACAAACACAGTGATGTCATAAGGACAGTTTAAAGATCCCACTTTTGACATGCAACCAAGAAGGAGGGGCAGCGTTCTGTTGTCTGTTTTTTGATCAGTAAAGGGGTGAAACGTACAGAAATACATCGGCAATTGAAGGTCCAGTATGGTGATGCATGCCTGTCAGTCTAGCAAGTGTATGAGTGAAGTAGGAAGTTTCAAAACTTTTTGGTCCGATGAAGAGGTACAGTTGCACACGCGACTAAGAGAATTTTTTCCTACAGGAATCCAAACACTTTATCGACACTGGAGGACTTGCACTGAACGCAGTGGTGACTACATCGAAAAATGAGACATTTGTTCTTTATTTTTCAGAATATATTCACACACACACACACAAAAAACATTTAAGGTTTTCAATTTGAAGCCCCCTTGTAACAACAAATGCAGTGCATTTGGCCAGTGAAAGAAGCCTGCCCCCCTATCACGTCTAACAACACAGCATCATATGGTAAATTACAATGGGAGACAAACCTCTATTCTGTGAATTTTATATGGTGCAGCATAGTGTAGAATGCTGTCAAAATCTGGGGACAAGCGAAGGACCTCAGCTTTTCCATCACATCCAATACTGATGCCCTTTGGAACACCTCTAGCCGCCTCATTCCATCGCACCATTTTCTCTCCAGCTAGAACAAAGACAAATATATTAAAAGGATATATATTTTAAAATATTTAAAATTTTATTCAAAACAATGTTTTCCCATACTGCATTTGAATAATGAAGACACAAACAATAGATTGCACGATTTATTGCCTGGCTATTATGTGCGCTGTATATTTCAGCTTGAAGGATTTGTCTAATTACTTTATGTTGTGTGATTTCTGCAGTATGTACCTGACAAATTAGTTGCATATCCTTTACAGGGCATCACTGACAACTCCAGCATTTTTTGGCTGTTTGTGATTTCTTGGCAAGTTTACGTTCTGTAGTTTGCCATTGCTTTCTGAACGACCGACACCCATAGCATTTTATAAAAACCAACGCAAGGCGGTCTCCTGCTGTGTTTTGAACACAGTATGCGGGATTACGAACTGCATCCATAACCCCTTCACCACAGAGCAGACGAGATGCAGCGAAATATGCCAGGCAATAAAATATTATTGTTTACAAAGTAATAGTAACCTCACCCCCGGGAAGGTTAACCCAGTCAACAAATGCCCGCAGAAGTCGGATGTGTCGGCCTAACGGCGCAAGAACGCAGTTCTGCTGTAAACAGGCACAACGCAATCACATCCGGAAAAAAAAAACTCCGGATGAACGAAGAAGAAGAAGAAGAAGTAACCTCACAAAATAAGAAATGGAAATTTCAAACACCTGGAAATAGTTTACATTAAAAATGGTTTTAGAAAGCACTGGGGTCGACTTCACTGCACTGGGTTTTACACGCTATGGCCGGTCTCTTTCTAAAGGAGGCCTGCCAATAGTGTCACACAAAGCACCAACTCCGTATTTCCAGCAACAACCTCCAGGAGTCTCTGAGAAAATGCACCCATGAACCGAACAATGTAGGCCAGAACCAAACCCACAACCTTTGGAGCGTGAGGCAGGCAGTGTAACCACATTCGTCACAGAGACCCCCCCCACCCAGTACCGATGTACTGTCTCCACTGGAACCATGTTGTAGAGCTCTGTCTTCAAGCCTAGACGCCAGCGGGGTGTACAAGACGGGTACTGGAACTTCACATACGCAGAGAGGCATGCATATGAGAATGTCTCCAGGTCATGATTCAGCTCATCGGAAATGTCAGGACCGCGGAAATGTTATCCAAAGTCGAACCTCTGCAGTCAGGCACCAGCAATCACCGCTAGTGGTGGAATAGTACATCTTGCAAGGACCACACCCCGCAGCAATACTGAGGGTAGCAGATGGTTTGGTAGCCTTAATAGAATTATCTCAGAGGAAGAGCTGAAGAAACATAAGAAGGTATAGGGGCACTAGGATTTGTCCCAGGAGGAAAGAGTAGGCCAAGGACAAAAACACCCAGGAGGAAAGAGTAGGCCAAGGACAAAAACACCCAGGAGGAAAGAGTAGGCTAAGGACAAAAACACCCAGGAGGAAATAGTAGGCCAAGGACAAAAACACCCAGGAGGAAAGAGTAGGCCAAGGACAAAACCACCCAGGAATGGACCAAAGACAAAAAGACAGCTGGAAAGAGTAGGCCAAAGACAAAACGTCCCAGGAGAAAAGAGTAGGCCAGGACAAAAACACCCAGGAGGAAAGAGTAGGCCAAGGACAAAAACACCCAGGAGGAAAGAGTAGGCCAAGGACAAAAAGACCCAGGAGGAAAGAGTAGGCCAAGGACAAAAAGACCCAGCAGGAAAGAGTAGACCAAAGACAAAAAGATCCAGGAGCTAAGAGTAGACCAAAGATAAAAAGACCCAGGAGCAAAGAGTAGGCCAAAGACAAAAAGATCCCGGTGGAAAGAGTAGACTAGAGACAAAAATACCCAAGATGAAAGAGTAGACCAAAGACATAAAGACCCAGGAAAAAAGAGTAGACCAAAGACAAAAAGACCCAGGAGAAAAGAGTAGACCAAGGACAAAAAGAAGCCAGCTAACCTGTGTTCTACACAAACAAACACATATACCTTGGACTACACAGTAGGCTGGCAACAGCTGGATCAACATGCAGTCTACACCCCCAAACTTACTCAGCCCTTCCCTGAAGGTAGACAAAACAAAGAAGTAAGCTAGATACTGCCATCAGGGTGTGTCATATCAGGCTTGCACACATTCTCTGACATGGCAAAATGGAGTGAGGTGGTCCGTTGCATTCCTCACCACCTTCTGTCCTTCTCAGAGAGTTATCCCATTTGATGGGAGGGAGCTGAGGTAGCATAGTGGCTAGCGGAGTTGTCTTCTGGCCCGGTGGTCCTGACTTTGAATTTGCATTGAGGCAGATGTTAAAAATAGGTTTGGGGCTTCCAGGTCACCCCACAGTAGAAGAAGGACACCTGGAGTCCTGACTCAGGTGAGCCCGCACCCAAGTAGTGCCAGGAAGGTAAAAGGCCAAAACATTCCTCAAATGGGGACGTCTTATGATGATCAGAAATCTCCTGCTGTGCCTACTCCATGGTAGAATCTTTCTCCGTTAAAAGTAGACTTAAACTTCCAGGTCAACCCAGTCTAAACTGGGTATGAGAAAATGTTGAGGGAAGTAAAGGCAGCTGGCATGACACTGATCACATTACCACTTGAGTGCCAATTGGTCTATGAAAATATGGGAATAGCACCATATACCCTATAAGCCTCAGGGTATGTTAAAAGGGTCCTTTTACATTGTATAAGAGTGGGTTGATCGGAGCGCAGTAATGATTGAAAAGCAAACAATCCTGACACTGCCGAGGACTGAACCCTGACCACTGTCTTGGCAGGCAAGCGTACTAACCAACATGCCATCATGACTTCCCACAAGTTTACAAATACATCTTCCATCTGGACACTTGGGTTGGAGTCTGCAGAAAATCATCACCTCTTGTATCTTGTGGTGTTGAAGAGGAGCACAAACAGTGGTAGAGTGCCCGTCCATCATCCCATCTTGTTCCTCTAGTACCTGTGGTGTCGAGGTGAAGCATAAACAGCGGGAGCGTGCTGTCCATCATCTCATCTTGTTCCTCTTATACCTCACAGTGTTGAGGTGAAGCATAAACAACGAGAGCGTGCTGTCCATCATCCCATCTTGTTCCTCTAGTACCTGTGGTGTCGAGGTGAAGCATAAACAGCGGGAGCGTGCTGTCCATCATCTCATCTTGTTCCTCTTATACCTCACAGTGTTGAGGTGAAGCATAAACAACGGGAGCGTGCTGTCCATCATCCCATCTTGTTCCTCTAGTACCTGTGGTGTCGAGGTGAAGCATAAACAGCGGGAGCGTGCTGTCCATCATCTCATCTTGTTCCTCTTATACCTCAGTGTTGAGGTGAAGTATAAACAGTGAGAGAGTGCCTGTATATGGGATTCATGTATCAAGATTCCCATGGACTCTGTTATTCCCTCTGTCCATCGTTTACATGATAGGCCTCTTCTTCTGGTACCATTTGGTCTGAACATCATTGCTCGTTGACAATGAAATGCCTTAAACCTGAACATCATTGCTGGTTGACAATGACAGGCCTAAAACCTGTACATCATTGCTGGTTGGCAATGAAATGCCTTAAACCTGAACATCATTGCTGGTTGACAATTAAATGCCTTAAACCTGAACATCATAGCTGGTTGACAATGACAGGCCTAAAACCTGTACATCATTGCTGGTTGACAATTAAAGCCTTAAACCTGAACATCATTGCTGGTTGACAATGAAAGGCCTTAAATCCTGAACATCATTGCTGGTTGACAATGAAAGACCTAAAACCTGCAGAAAAAACATAACCAACCTAGGCTTAATCTCAGTCTGTATGTGATTGTCCTTTGCATCCTCTGCAAGACATCATCATCATTATGTGTCAAGTTGATAAGCATGGGCAGCCATGTTTCGCCATCTCACACGGTCACCAGAGTCATGGATCAGCTCTATGTTCATGTCTTGACCATGCCATGTGGCCAAGCCATCCAGATATTTAGTTCTGTCTTTCCCGTGTTTTATCCCCTGAATCTTGCCAGTTATCACCAAGTTCTTCAGTTTATTTCTTCTCATTACGTGCCCAAAGAATCTGTACTGTCTACATCAGGTCTGTTTGCAATGGGCAGTTGTTTCTTGCCCAGAGAATGCTGGTCTCACAGCACCTGTGACTTGCCCCTCCTTCTCCTGTGAGCAGAAACATGGCTCCTTGACTTGGGGACGTCATTGACAAGTACCTCTGAAATTGAAGTGGGGTCGCCTGATGGCAAGGGAGACTGGTAATAGGGAAGGCTAATCCACACACACAAATTAGTCCAGTGCACTAGAAGCAGTAGCACATGTATGGACTATGCTTGAGTTCAAAGCGAGCGAGCGAACGAACAAAAAAAACTCTCTTCAAGATGTTCACACATTCCTCAATCAAGCAGACACATTTTAAGCAAAACCATATTTTCACAGGTTTTCTCAACTTCTGCTGTGATAATATCAGGGCATAGGACAAAGATTAACTTCAAAACCAGAGAAAATCAATTACTCACGACCAACTTCTATCAACAGCCAGACAAAAGATGTTCCCTCCCTCGAAGGCAATTAATGTGATGTTCGGGGCATTGTAATCAGCTACATGATGCTTAAACCTGAAAGACAAAGAATACCTCTACAGACACAAGTACACCACTTACTCATTCCATTTCTTATTGTCTGGTTTACTTATATTTGGAGGTACCTTAACAGTCCTGTTTTTATCTTGGCGCACACACACACACACACTCTCTTCCTCTCTCTAACATACTGACTATTCTCACTGAAACACTCCTCTCTCTGTCTACCTTTCTGTCTCATTTTGTTTTTATTGGTTACTCCAGTACAACTACTTTGTACTTTTTTAATGATTTTTCTACTCTCTCTCTCTCTCTAGCCGGCTCTGTGGCAAAGGGGCTACAGACGTGGTTCGCGATCCCGCATTCAAAACACAGCTGCGCACGATTTGGCAGCAGACCGCTTTGCATTGGTTTTTTTTTTATGAATTGGTCCCGGTGCCGGTCGTTCAGAAAGCAATGGCAAACTGCTGAAGGTAAACTTGCCAAGAGATTCACAACAGCAAAACATGTTGGTGTTGACTGCAACGTCCAGTAAAGGATATGCAACTAACTTTTTAATTCTCTCTCTCTCTCTCTCTATATATATATATATATATAAATTTTCCTGACACACTTTGTTTTTATTAGTTACTCCAGTACAACTGCTTTATATTTTGTTTATGACTTTTCTACTCTTTCTATTTCTCTCTTTTTATGATTTTTCCACTCAATATTTATCTATCAATTTTTCCGACACATTTTCTTTTTATTGTTACTCAAGTACAGCGGATTTATATGTTATAACTTTTAACAAATTCTCTCTCTCGCTTATGTATTACTGACTCCGCTCATTCTCTCTCACTATCTTATTTTCTGTCCGCCCCTATGTCTCTCTCTTATTTGTCAAACTAAGATTTAACCACTAATGTCATGTTTAGGGATCTTTCACTGACAGTACTGGCCAGTCTCTGCTGCAAATCAGTAAGGAAAAGTGGACATAAATATGTTATCTCAGACTGAATGTCCGTAAGTAATAGAGAGAAGACTTCAAATGAAAACCTTAAATATGACAGAAATTACAATAACCATACTATTGTTTTGTGACCTGTCAATATTGTTGTTAAGAATGTCAAGAGTGTTAAGGATGTGGCATCATGGTGCAGATAAACAAGGTGACATCATAAGGACAGTTTAAAGATGACCGCCCCACTTTTGACATGCACCAAAGAGGAGCAACGTTAAGGAGCGAAAACTAGATGTTCATCAGTGAATGAAGGTTCAGTATGATGATGCATGCCTGTCAGTCAGCTAGTGTATGAATGGAGTAGGAAGTTTCAAAATGGCATGACTTCTGTCAGGCACACATCAAGTAGCGACCCAAGAGTGGTTACACACGCAACCAAGAAACTGTTTTTCTACAGGAATCCAAGCACTTTATTGGGCGCTGGAGGGCTTTCATTGAACACAGTGGTGGCTAAATCAAAAAATTATACATTTGTTTTATAGTTTTCATTTGAAACCCCTCATAATACCACAGCAAACGCTTGGCCTTCATGTGGCGGAACTGTTTAAACTAACGGGAGAAGGGGCGGCGGCGAGTCTCTGGCACACAAAAATAACCACTACGCTCTAGATGTGTATGCACGTACATGTTGGTGCAGAAACATGTGCGCGCGCCTACATATCTAAACTTGAGCAAGACCACAGTCTACTCTAGCAAAGGAAAGGTGCTGAAGACGGAGGCAACCAGCCAGGAGGCGCACCACAGAAATCAGGATGCCACGCAATTACGCAGCGAACAAAAGAAGAAAAAGAAACCACAGTAAAGAGTTTAGTAAACCTATTAATATGCCAAATAAGACATCACCAGTCCCCAACTCATTCAGTTGTGCAAGAAAGAATAACTCAGTTTGACGGGGTCCCACAATACAACAACAACAATAACAAACTTCTAAGTAATGAAAGCAGGAAGGAAGACAATGCACTTAACAATGACTAACCTATTAATGGACAATCCATGTTCACTAGAACTGTACAAAAGTTTCCATCTCTGCAAATGTGGCAGTCTCTCCTAGTGACAGAAACACTGGGTCAGTGCCAAAAATGAAGTCAGCAAGAGCGTGCTTTATGGTGTGTGACTGTTGCCGTCATCACCATTATGCAGCAGCCATCACCATTATGCAGCAGCCATCACCATTATGCAGCAGCCATCACCATTATGCAGCAGCCATCACCATTATGCAGCAGCCATCACCATTATGCAGCAGTCCTTTACAGAAGGTCATTAGGGCTCGCCAAAGAGACATGATCTTTTACCATTTTATACATTTTCACGCTGTAATGTCCCGTGCTCACCATCGGTTTGGTTGACCTAAGCCTCTTCTCCATACAACCATATCTTCTACCACTGTCCTTTCTTTTCTGGGCACCGTAATTTGGTTCACAAGTGCATTTTCCAAGACACCTGTGGGTCGTCACTAGAGCTACAGATTTTGTGCTCTGTGCAGCTTTTGGCAGGTCACTCTAAAGAATGAAGGCAGCCATATGGAATAGAACCCCATGCAATGAAGTCAATGCTCTTGCCTTTAACACTCTTTAAAATGTTCTTTCTAAACCACAACTGCAGCAAATCTGTCTGTTTCTGAGACTGGTGTTTTTCATGAATTCCATTCATATGTACAAGCAAAATCTGGCCTATTCATTGACAATGGGTGGTATCTATACTATACATGGAGTGGACCCACAAGAGAATATCTATACTATATATGGAGTGGAACACAAGAGAGTATCTATACTATACATGGAGTGTGCCAGGAGCTTGTCAGTTTATATGAGAGCTGCATCTGGAGATTCCTTCACTCTCAGAGAGATACGAACGCGCCCCTGGCTGTCAACTATACTATTATGCATTGTGGAAGTCATTGCCTTATAGCTTAAGGTCAGAAGAAACACCATATCCCATCAATGACTACAAGTGCTGACTTCTCTATAGCCGTACTGATTCAAGTGGCATATGTGAAATAACTGCATGCCGCTCAGCTTCCGTCATCTGCGTTATTCTCTTGAGGCTGCCCACTGGCCACCTTCAAATTTGTTAAGTGGCATTTGTCAATACCTCAGCATGGTGACTGTTCCCATAGACTGGTTCACCGTGGTTTCTATACTACTCACTATGACGGGCAGAACCCAATTATAAAATAACAAAACTGCAGCGACGTTTCCAGTTATATTAAACATAATACATTTCATGTATTCATCAATTGTTCAACACCACAATCAAATCTAATAGACTTGACACAATTCTACTATAATAAAAGCGGTATAGTATTAGCCACTGTTTATCTTCGAGATGTGGTGTGTCCACGAAGACAACCACAACTAGAATGCCCTTGTCACCTTCGCAAAATCGTGTCTCTTGCTCTGATGACAACCTCGGCGTGCCTCTCATGGTTTACAACCAAAGATTGTCACGTCCTTCTGCGTGACCATTTTTCAGCATGCCATGAGCTCCAATTCGACTCATGGCAGAGTGGATCCACAAGAGGGTATCTATACTATACATGGAGTGGACACACAAGAGAGTAACTATACTTTACATGGTGTGGTACACAAGAGAATATCTATACTGTACATGGAGTGGTACACAAGAGAATATCTATACTGTACATGAAGTGGTACACAAGAGAATATCTATACTATACATGGAGTGCAAAAGGGCATCGTCGAGTTCATCTTTTCACCCTGGAAATGACACTGTTGCTCTAAACCAGAGGATGGAGATGGAGTGACATGAAACCACGGCACACACCTCAACTCAAGGAGATCTGGTTCACATCAGTGTTAGATTTTTGCAGAATAGGGAACCCAGGGAAGGTATATTCTCCCTCTCTTCCTCTCCATCCTAGGGCAGTTCATCAAGCACCTAGCCTCCTTGAATAGGGGTGTCAATGTATGAGGATATATAAGCAATTGTATACAAGTAAAAAAATTATTCTCAAACGTGGGGAGCCGTGGTGGCCTAGTGGCTGGATGCTCGCCTGCTGACATGGTAGTCATGGATTCAATCCGCTTTGGGGAGGATTCACATTTTCAAAAACTGACCAGGGTTCACGGGTCAACCCAACCAAAATAATGGGTACCAGGAAATATCTTAGAAAGTAAAGGCAGCCGGTGTGATACTGATCATATCACCTACCACGTGCCGGTTCATTCATCCATTCATTCAGTAGCATGTCCTTTGCAGAACTTCGCTCTCATAACAACCTTCCGGAAAACTTCTGTCATAAGCAAGATGTCCCGCATCTGATAAATCCATCTGGAGATCATCCACTACATCCTGCATCCATCTTTTCTTTGGCCTTCCTCTTCCTCTCTTCCCAGGCATATACCCCTCCATTATTGTTCTCTCCAAACTTTCATGATGTTTCAAGTGACAAAATATTTAAATTTTCTTTGTATTATCATCTTTAATAGCCAACCTTCTTCAATATTCAGCTCTAGAAGTACAGATGCATTTGTTTTCTTTATCCAAGATTTTCTTAGAACTCATCTATAAGTACAGATGCATTTGTTTTCTTTATCCAAGATTTTCTTAGAACTCATCTATAACATTTATATTCAAAGGCATTTATGCGCTGTTCAGCTTGTACACTAAGTGTCCAGGTCTCACAGGCGTATATTGCAATAGGAAAGCTGCATGCTCTTAAAAATCTAATTTTTGTAGTTCTATATTCATTCGTTCGTTCTTCACAATTTATTCAGTTGTTTTAGTCTGTGAAGAGCAATAGATATTCGTCTTTTAATATCTTTCATTGTATCACCATTGTTGGTAATCAATGACACAAGATATTAAAAATGTTCCACCACCTTCAATTTTTCCTCATTAACATACATTTATTTCTCCATAGTAGTTTTATCTGTATGCATTATCTTTGTTTTTGCAATGTTGAGATATAAGTTGTGATTTTCACTATTCGGTTGGGTTGAAGTTTTCTATACTAAA
Organism: Cepaea nemoralis; assembly: GCA_014155875.1. Taxonomy (NCBI): domain Eukaryota; kingdom Metazoa; phylum Mollusca; class Gastropoda; order Stylommatophora; family Helicidae; genus Cepaea; species Cepaea nemoralis. Next base: position 838,596 of record JACEFZ010016469.1, on the reverse strand, counting down.
GTGCCGATTGGTCTATAAAAATATAGGTCTATCATTACATGCTAAATGTGACTTGCAGAATGAAAATGGGTTGCTTTACTTTAGCTGTGACTTGACAAAAACATGCAACATAATTAGACTGTCACCTACAACATTACCAAGAGCTAGACTGTCACATACAACATCACCAAGAACTAGACTGTCACCTACAAAATTACCATTCTTCTCAAACCTGGTGAAGTCCCAAGGGTCTCTCTGTCTACAGCACTGCTGGAAGGTAGTGCAGAGGCCCCCTGTGAAGCCAAGGCAGTATTGGCAGTTGGCACTGTGTAGACGGGTGGTAATGTCAGGGACAACACCCAGAGGATAGGTAAGGTTATGCAACCACTGCTGCTGACAATTTCTTCTAGCTGCTCTACCCGCGCCATGTCCTGGAATTTTAGAAAGACAATTAAAACAAAATAAGATCGAGCATACATGGAGGTTTTTTTAAATGTGAATCTTCAGAAGACCGGGGCAATTTTTTGGGAAGAAAAGAAAAAATACGGAGGTTAGCAAGGAGGAATGGATACGAGTGCTCATACTTAAACATCTGGTGTGTTGATGCAGACGTAGCGGGTTCAACCTCTACACTGGTCAGTTAAGACTAAAATGTTGACTTTTCCTCATCCTTGATTTGCGCATGTAAATTACAAGTACATCAGAAGTCAGAGTGGGTTTGCTCTGACGGCAAGGGACATTGGTAATAGGGAAAGCTAATCCACATGCAAAAATCAGTCCCGTGCATTAGTTGTAGTAGCACATGTATGGACAATACTCCAGTTCAAAGCGAATGAATGCTAAAAAAGAAAACACAAAAAACACAAATAAGGAAATTCTAAAGACACTGAATATAAAAACAGAGCACTGAAGTACATAGAATTTGGATGGGAATGACAAGGTACTTTGGTCAAATCAAAGAACATAAAGTATGTAAGAAGACAAAGGATCTCTTTAGCCACTTTAGTAACTTTTTCTAAAATGCTTTTTAATTATATAACCTGCATAGTTGGATAGCTCTTGAAAAAACAAATCCAACGGTACCTTATTCAAGTCTGTAGGTCAATTTTAAGCCAAGATATTAATGTTTGTGTATCTTGCTTGTTTATCATTTAAAAGGGACACATAGAAGAAAAACGATTTTGACCTTTCACTTTTTGTGACCCTACCTACACACTCACACAACTATCGGTTTACACTGTCGCCTAGGGAGATTACAACAGCGGCCTAATTCAAGGAAAAATAACTATGCCGGTTTATATATATACACAAGAACACAGATATATACATCTTCACGTCATCTGTGTGATGTCAGACCACGCGTGGACTGCACGTGAGTCTTGTCAGCCAGCGTAGATAGATGCATTTTGTCAAAAGAAGTCCCGTTGGAAAGATGCAAAATTATCAATGATCTTGTCCTTGAAGAATGAAGAAAAATTACACATACAAACAATAATGGGTGTTGAATGTACACATGCATTCATTATCATGTTAATCGCTCTGAATACTCCATAACAATAATTAAATGGAGTATGACAACGAAAACTGCCATTCCCGCCATTGAAATACCACATTACAGCATGCAATCTTCATAATTTTAGTGTGAGATTGAATGCCAACTTAAATGGTCGAAAATTACAACATACACGTAAAAATGGATGCTGTATTTAATAATACATAGTGACACAAAGTGAATGTTGACTAAGTGACAGATAGAGTGGCTATGGTTGTGTCTAGGGTATGTCCTTGTAACAATGTGATGTTGAACAACAGATTAATCGAGATGCATCACCACCAAACACCAGTCAGTGAACAAGCGTTAATTTGCGCACATAATATTCCTTTAATTCTGAATTAACACAGACACATGTAACATATAAATCCAGGAACAATAATTCTCTAAGAATATATCTCCATCCCAATGGAACACGTAGAATAACACTGCCTCTCAAGGCTACTAAAATCTTGTCCCACACGACAGGTATACTAGCCTCTCTCTAGGCCCGACTCAAAGTAACCCACTATGGGTCTCGAATTCCACTCACTATCCCTGGAACCCACAGTGCGGAGTTATCTTCCAAACTCCGTCACAATTCTTCACTTTCTCAGACCACGACCTTCTCCTGGTCTGGTCTACACTCAACTCCCTCTCAGCTCGGAGTCCAAACCTCAACTACCCGTCAATCTTTGTCCCTGTCTTTTTAAACAATTCTATGCCCCCTCACAATGATCCACACAAACACCACCTCCCTGCTCCAACTGTCTGCCCCTTCTTGCAGCCCCTCTACCTTACACCCAACCCCGTTTATCTCCTTATATTTTCTTTCCGGTGAATGCCCTTTCACCTCGTGAACTGTTTATATTGTACGGCCACTCACCTTAATGCCACTGAACACAGGCATGTGACACATAGCACAACAATGTAATGCGTCTTATAAAACGGTATTTACGGGTTTACTTACCACTTAGAATAGGCAGCCTGGCTCTCCGGTATAACAAGGGTTCCTGACTTGCCAGAAATGCAGAACGCAAAATGGTGTGGGAAAAACTATATCAAGTAATCGGTATTTGTTTTAACCCGATCTTGAAATAATCGTGGAATTTAACATCTTGAGTATGCTTACTGTCCCCATGTCGGAGACACAAAAACAAATATCCGAACGAGACCGCAAGAAATATTCCGTTAAATTATGGCAAACTGAATCGCAGTATCTAGATCTCTTTTCCTGGCACAAGGTGTAATAGGTATATGATGCTAACCTCATGTCATTAGACCACTCAGCACTCACTGGGTGAGTAAAATGCTGGCACGTCGTCCTTGACTTGGGGACGTAAATTACAAGTACCTCTGAAGTCAGAGTGGGTTCGTCTGATGGCGAGGGACACTGTTAATAGGGAAAGCTAACCCATATGCAAAATTCAGCCCATCACTACTATAAATAGTGTGTATGGGCTACGCTTGAGTTCAAAGCGAGTGAGCGCAAACAAAAAAGCCTCAAAAGAGGATATGAACATAGGCTTACAGGCAAGCAGGCTAGTCACTGTGCTACCATGTCTCTTAGGCAACATTAATAAATACTGAAAACTATAATGGAAGGAATAGTTGAAAGTAAAAGACCTAGAGGGCATCAATGGCAGATTATATGAAATGGCCAGGTTGTAACACAGCAAAGTGTTCAGAAGGCTCTCAACAAAACCTGCTGGAGATCCATTAGTGTAACAGTAAAGGGCCAGTAAAGGGAGTAGCTTAGGAGTAAGGAGTTAAGGAATGCTGCGCATTCCTTGACTAGTGGGAAAACCATAGCTAGTGAACGTGTGTGCACGAATGAAGAAGTGTATCTAGGCTGGGACACACACGTCACTTGGGGGTCAGCCAGCAAGCAAGAAGGTAAACATCGGATTCTGAGTAGACTAACTTTATGCTGTAGTGGAACGAGTCGACAAATAAAGAATGTTATAACCAGCGAAGACTTGTGTCCTATACGATCATGTGCCTTATAACCTGTGTGTAACATCTCTACACTATAAGACAGGTTGATTTGGTGCCTTTGACCTTAAAGAACAACATGGGATGTTGAGGAGAGAGTTACCGCCAAGGAATGTTGTTGTGTCTGGGCGTCTGGAGAAGGAAGTTTTTAAGTAAATAATAATAAGAAACGCAACAGCTAAAAGCCCGCCCAGGGGTAGTTGTTGTGGGTTCTCAGTGTATTTCTGTTTAAAAAGGAGATCGATTTCTCAGGACAGATCAGAAGGTTTGATTGTTAAACTTAATTTTTTGAAAGACTGATGTTTTTATTTGATAAATAGTCTGAAATAACTTGATCACTGACCAACGCTAATTGCATAATAAGATCAAGTAATGCCGTTTTGCCTCAAAAATTAGTACACAAGGTTATCAGAATGAACTCGCTGATTACATGTTACAACTTATGAAATTTTGAAGTACCAGAAATGATTTGATTTCAACAGAACGTTAAACTGATCCAAATAAAACTTCAAGTAAAACAAAGAATGGTGAAAATTATGAGTTTTAACTCATTGGACTGTTGAAGGTGAAGTCGAGGTTATATTGCAAATTACATTGTTATTGAGTCGAGATCCTCAATATTCCTTACAGTTACTTCACTTAAATGAAAGCATTGATGAAAATTATCTCAAGTAAAAAAAATTTGGTATACTCAATTTAAACTGACAGTTGTTGAGATGCCACATAACAAATAAGAGAGTGGATAGCGTCAGGTTTAAATCCAATTGTTGTTGACGGGATCATTTTTACGCTGAATCGTATGAAAATGCCAGTTTGCTGTTGGAAAGTAATTTTTGCTGAAACCATGAGCAGTTGTCGGTTGCGTGAAGGTAACCTTGCTTGACGGAAATTAAAGTCCAACGCATACAGTTAATCGAGCAAATAATCAAGCAGTCTTATAGCGAGCGTTATATCGAGCACAATCAACGTCAGGAAAATAACTGGAAAGAACTGACTTCGACTTCGATTGAATTAAGAAATCTAAAGGCTCTTCTTTGTTCTGCTCATTTCAACGGTGTCGATTAGAGAAGATTTTTCACAGGTACTGACTGGAGTTGGCGGGGCAATAGCAAGGTTGGATGCAGTGTTAAGACAACAAAATGTAAGCAGTGATGTTGAAAGATTTAGTGGTCAGGCAAACCAGTTTAAAAAATGGGTCATTTCTATTGAGAAACATGCGTATTTAGTAAATGCTACAGATGAGGAGAAAAAGAATTTGGCATACAGAACAAGTACAAGTCCAGTTTCTGACCATATAAGAAGAAAACTAGAAGCAGCAGGAGGTGAAACCTGGGAAGAATTTAAAGATGATCTCGCAAGAAAATATGCTGAAATTACTGATCCACAACACGCATTTTCAGTATTGAGACAGACTAGACAAAACAGTACAGAAAGTGTTCAGCTATACAGTGACAGGTTGATTAATTTAGCTGAAGAGTCATTTTTAGGACAGAATGTACGAGCTGAAGAAGTAGAACGGATGTTGGTAGGAATTTTTGTTGATGGGATTAGGTCAGATGGATTGAAATTTAAATTATTAAGAGAGAATCCTGCAAGATTGTCACAAGCGGTAGATATCGCTATACAAGAGGAAAGCTTGAGGAGAAGGTTTAGATTAAGAGTAGGACGAGAGTTAGGTAGTAGTTCGGAAGATAGAATTGAAGAACCTATGGAAATAGGACAGTATAGACATAGAAGAAGAGGGAACGTAAAAATGGATGAATTGATCCATCCATTCAGAAGAAATACAGCACAAATACATTCACTAGATAAAATGAGAAAGTCTGTAAGAGAAACGGTAGGTAATACAAATAACACAAATATGGTTTGTTGGAGTTGTGGTCAGAGGGGACACGCTTTTGGATTTTGTAGTAACAGATGTGCTCAGTTTAATACACAGAATATAAGTGTGAATAGTAGAACAAATGGGAGTTTTCGAGAAATGCAAAGAAGACGTGGAGTTAATCAAACTAGCGCAGAAATTATGACACTGGTAAGAAATTATAGAAGACAACGTAGTCGAGGTTTCCAATCGAATGGCCAGTATGATACCATTACCCCAAGGCCACGTCAAAGCTCAACCTGCTTTAGAAAACAACAGCTTTATAACAACGACAGAAACTGTCACAGATGGAATGTAAACGACGTGACGAGAACACGAAGGTATGAAGAGAGACAACATGGCAAGCCAGAGGACAATAGTTGGCAGAGACAGAATTTTTATAAGAAAAAATGGAACTGGCCATCTAATAGTGAGGAGCAGAAAACATTACGAAATCAATGGTTTGAAATCAGAAGATTGAGATATGCACTCGCAAAGTCAAACAAAGGAGAAAATCAGCATCAGACTAATAGAACCTTAGCTGATGATCGACAGGTATTTTCAATTTTAAGGGGTAGACAGGAAAGAGAGACACAGACGCAGATGATTGAAGTGGTAGAACGGAACACACAGACACAAGTTGATACAGTAGGAAAGAAAACCCAGATACAACCAAACAACAAGATAACGAAGGGAAGTCAAACCGCGTTGGTAGAAACTCAATCAAAGCCAACTGACTTGAAAGTGACGAAGAGAAACACCATTGCATTAAAGAGAGACACAGGTACAGAACTTAGACAACCCAAGACAGAAGACAGCAGAAAGAAAATTAGAAAGAGTGTTAGGGCTAGAAATAGAAAAACTTTGCTCATGTATAATCATAGATGTGGAACCGAGGAATCTTATGAATCAGAATCTTCAGACCTCACAGATTTTGATATAGAATGTACACCAGACAGAGATTTAAAAGGAATGAATAGGAACGATCCTGACTCGAAGCGAGATGTTTCCTCGTGCGGTATGGTTAGTGGTAGACAAGCAGGCAAATTTTTAGTTAGTGACTCTTCGGAACAAGATAACAGTATATATGGCAGAAAAGTAGCAAAAGCCAGGAGACGAATTCCAAGGATGAGAGTAAATGATACAAAAGATGTTTATCTATTGGAAAGTGGAACACAAAAACAACAAAAGACTGAAGCAGAGTTGCACACTAGAAATCTCATGAAGGCATTAAGACCATGGTTATATGGAAATAACAAATACGTGTAACTGAGCTTGGAATAATTCAGATTCGATGAGAGTTGTAAGGGTCCAGTGTCATATACTATTAAGAATCAAATTTCAGGGCATGTTGCACGTTCACATGTAAAGCACTTAAGGCGGGATAATGAGGAAAGGGATGCAGAGAATAGTAATAATAATTATTGTTCCGAAGAAATATTGTCAGGTGGACAGATGGTCAGACAATCGGTATATCCAATACCTATAGAGAATGGGAAACAAGTGACAACAGCATCTACTACAGCTGAACAAGAAGAAACATTACCAAAAACAGTCATGACAGAGGAAAATAACATGTATGACGATTATATTGGTGAAGAATCAGTCAAGGAAAATATAGAACCACCATTTATGAATACAAGACAGGCAGTAAAAAGAAAGTTGGATAGACAGAAAGAAAAAGAAATTAAGAGGCAAAGAAAACTTAGAGTGAATTCTTCAAGTGGTGAAGATATGCCGCTATTTGAAAATTTGTTGAGACGGCAAGACAGGAAAATTAGATTGGATTTAGAAAGGAAGAAATTAGCGGTTGCTAGTAATGGTTATACAGATGGGGAACAAGAGATGGATGAAAAGTCAGAAACTGATGAAGAAGCTGATATGAAAGATGTTAGCTCTCCTCGGGAGGATAGCGACATTGATGTAGATATTGCACTTATCGGAAAAAATTTGAAGTTATTAAGAAAATGGAGAAGAGGTAGATAAATAGCGTGGTGGAATATTCTGCAGATGGCAGATAGAAGAAGAAGTTAAACACGATATTTTTGTGTTTACAAAGAAGAACTTAAGCAAGAGTTGTTGGGAGGAATACACTTATTGGTATATGTTTTATGATCAGGTTGGTTTTTAAGTTAAATATGTTTGATTAATGTGTGGGGATAAAAATGATGTCAAAGAATGAGGGGATTGATATGGTTTAGTCAATTGTTTGAACTTCAATTGCGCTTTGTGAAATGAATAAGTTAACTTAGTTGCTTATGTTTACAAAACTTTGGTTTTATTGAGTTAACCTGAGTGTGTTTAAATGATTATTAGTTGACGTTCAGTTAGAAGAAATATGAAGTCTTGTTTTTTTTTGGAAACAAATGACTTAAAGTAGTTGAGTCGTTCGCAATGTAAATGATTGGATTAAAAATAGGAGCTGGGTTGAACAGCGTTAAATGGGAGAATATGGGGGGAATGCCAGCTTGAGTTTTGGCATGTAAATATTGGAAGAAGAAGACTGTACTTAACAGTGTATATAATTTGGAGTGTTTTTTTTTTAACTTGACGAGGTGAATAATACAAAAGCTGGTAGTTTTGGATTAACATATTTTTTTGATAATAACAATTATTATTGACGGAAACTGAAGATAAATTTTGAAACTTTATTTTTATAAAGTTTTGAGAATGTATGGGAAGAGAAAGGTGATTACTTCTTACTTTCTTACTTTTTCCTTACTTTCATTATTTTTAGGTGCGCACCTACCAAATCTAACTACCCACTCTAACTATTTTTTCTGTCTGTCCTAGAATAGTGAGAATGTGAGAATGTGAATAAGGGGAGAATTAAAGGATAAGGGGAATATCTTCAGTTTTGTCAATCATAATTTAGATGGTTAATTTTTAAAAGCGGTTCGCTTATGGAGAGTTTTGTAGGGAGTTTTCTGGAGAACTTTATGGAGAGTTTTGGAGCGAGTTTTCAGAAGAACTTTATAACGACTTTTGTAGAGAGTTTCAGTATTATTGTCTCGGGTTAGCAATTGGCTATGATGAGATAGGAGAAGGAGAATTGAGTTAAGAATTATATGGAATGGTTGTTAATGTATAGAGATGTAGAGTTAAGGGGTTAAGAGTTGGGGTTGAGATTTTTTCAAGGAAAAATTCTCCTTGAAGAAGGGGAGGTATTGTAACAGTAAAGGGCCAGTAAAGGGAGTAGCTTAGGAGTAAGGAGTTAAGGAATGCTGCGCATTCCTTGACTAGTGGGAAAACCATAGCTAGTGAACGTGTGTGCACGAATGAAGAAGTGTATCTAGGCTGGGACACACACGTCACTTGGGGGTCAGCCAGCAAGCAAGAAGGTAAACATCGGATTCTGAGTAGACTAACTTTATGCTGTAGTGGAACGAGTCGACAAATAAAGAATGTTATAACCAGCGAAGACTTGTGTCCTATACGATCATGTGCCTTATAACCTGTGTGTAACATCTCTACACTGTAATATTAGCACTGACTTTCACTGCACAAAGATGGCACTAGATGATGATGATGACACAACAATCATCTATGTGTATAGGTTAAAGGTGAGATGATGGGAAACTCAGCCGAAGGGAAAGTTGCCTGCCAAAGAGCATCGCATAAAGCATGAATTCTGTAGCTCCAGTGAAGACATCCCACCCTCTACCCAGGATTCTCAAGAAAACTTGCACTCGTGGCCTGAACGACTAATTCTCAAAACAAACCTATATCTGGAGGCTAGCATGGTCGAATGAATCAGAGCACATACTCTTAAATTCAGGTTTGCTGATGCCGAGGCAGTGGGTTCAACCCCAACACCCATCAGTTGGACTAAAGTGTTGACTTCTCATTCTGGACTTGGGGACCTAAATTACAAGTACCTCATCAGAAGTCGGAGTGGGTTCACTTGAGGGCACGGGTTACTGGTAATTGGGAAAGCTAATCCACATGTAAAAATCAGTCCAGTGCACTAAAAGCACATGTATGGACCACGCTCGAGTTCAAAGTGAGCGAATGCAGCAACACCACCAAAAAATCACCTCAATCTTCAGAGCACAAGGCAGACAGTTGTACCACATAATACCCTAAAACATCCAACTGTCTTTGAATAACACAGACACAAATCATAGATTGTATGATTTATTGCTTGGCAATAAATCTTACAATCTATGGTTTGTGTCTTCGTTATTCAAATTGACTACGGGAAAACATAGTTTTGATCCACCTAGTTAATGCACCGACTTACCAACCCTGATGTCTGTGGTTTAATTCCCAGTTTTGCAACATGGCTGGCACTTGGCCGTCTTCATAGACGATAGTTTGTAAAATAGAGTTATACTTCTCCACAGCACAAAGCCTGGGCTGAATTTAGAGACCATGTGTTGTCCAGACAGCATGATCCCTCTCTCGGCCTGCCTAGTCTACTGCAGAGGAAATGTAACACCAATATGTCTGGAACAAGACACGCTGCAGAAGCTGGCTGGATCAGAAAGCAGTGTTCTAACTGTCCGCCTGTTGGAGCTTTGATCCTAGACCAGCTGCCAACCAAGGCTTAGGGCCTGATCTGCCCTGCCACGACATTTAGTCTTTAGGTTGCATTTCTCACACTAAAGTAAACTTGTACGCTCCCAATCTCGCTCCTCTGCCTGAAGACATTGGCACAATGTGGGGTGTCGGGTTTGGTAAGTGCCACCCAACATTTGTTCTAACAGAAAGCAGGTAGTACCATCATATGGTAGCTCAGTCATATCTGACTAAGACCTGACTTCATTCTGCAATAACAGCTTAATTAAATATTGAGATCGAAACTTCCATGGAAACCTACCATTTCCATTGGCAAAGATGAGCCGGCTAGCACCAGCAGGATGTAACTGTGGACCGAGTCAAACAGATGAGGACATGACTTGCTCAACCACTTGTTGAACTCACTGATACTGACTTCTGTCTTACTACCAAACTGCAAGAGAGAAGATAGAGAATGTCATAGGCAAATAAGACATCAAGTGTATATTTTCAGTAAAATAGAGCTAGAACTAGTCTCTGGATACAGTCACCATCACGCAACAGCTTCTCTACAGAATGTCACTGCGATTATGACTCCTTGCCAGTTTTCCTGTCTCTCGCTCAAGGTGTATGCAATGTCCTGTGTCCATCTTTGTACTGGTCTTTGTTACCTCTTCTCCAAGGGCACATGCCTTCCAACATTGTTCTTCCCTATCCACTGTGCTGTTTAATGTGGCCAAAGCGTGTCAGTTTCCGAGACATGCTGCTGTTTTTGGAGCGTTTTCTTCAAGATCTGACAGTTTGTAAGACATGCTGCTGTTTTTTGAGCCACTTTTCTTCAAGATCTGACAGTTTCTGAGACATGCTGCTGTATTTAGAGCCAGTTTTTTTTTTTAAAGATCTGACAGTTTCCAAGACATTGTGCTGTTTATTTAGCCAGTTTCCTTCAAGATCTGACAGTTTCCAAGACATGGTACTGTGTTTTGAGCCAGTTTTCTACGATGTTCAGATCTTGTAGAATGCCAGTGTTTTTCTTCTTGGTTGGTCCAGGATATACATACATATGTCGATAGAATATTTGAGGCTACAAACACCTCCAAGTATGAAGCATACACCAGTTCTCACCAGATGTATTTTCTTGACCTGATGCCGACAGGCAAAACAGAGATGGTGGAGGAGAAGAAGAAGCAACAGCAGAAAAAGAAGAAAAAACAGCAGCAGAATAAGAAAAAAAAACAGCAGCCGATTAAGAAAAAAACATTAGCAGCGGAAGAAAAAACAGCAGCAGAAGAAAAAAAAGCAGCAGAAGAAGAAGAAAAAAACAGCAGCAGCAGAAGAAAAAACAGCAGCAGAAGAAAAAAAAGCAGCAGAAGAAGAAGAAACAAACAGCAGCAGCAGAAGAAAAAACAGCAGCAGAAGAAGAAGAAAAAACAGCAGCAGAAGACAAAAATAAACATCAGCAGAAGAAGAAAACACAGCAGGAAGAAAACAGCACACTTCGGTTGGCAGCTCTCCTCTTCTAGTATCTCATCTCCCTGGTGTTGATTTTACGTAAGTGTGATTTGGATAATGTCCAAGTTTGACATTGGTATCATAGGGTTGGTGTGAATTTGCTATTTATTATCTGTCAATCTGCGGACATAGGTATTTTTGGATATTTCAGTATGGATGATAGTTGATATTTTTTTTTGGGTGCTCCCTTGCTTTGAACTCAAGCATAGTCCATACACACTATTTTTATAGTAGTGATGGACCGAATTTTGCATGTGGGTTAGCTTTCCCTATTAACAGTGTCCCTCGCCATCAGGTGAACCCATTCCGACTTCAGAGGTACTTGTAATTTACTCCCCAAGTCAAGGACGACAGGCCAACATTTTAGTCCAGCTGTCCGGTGTAGGGGATGAACTGTTAACCATGGCATCAGCACACTGGATGTTTAAGAACACCATTCTTATCTATTCGGCCATGCGGACCTGCATAGTTGATATGTAAGCTGCGATATCTGCATTTTTTGGGCAATACATCCAACTTCTTGGCATCTGCTTGATTGGACTAGCCCTCTGGGGGTAAACAAAACCTCTGGGGGTACCGATTTTACAATGTTGGGTCGACAAGAGAGCTGTACCAGTCAGAAAAATGTCTGTCGTTGCAAGATATCAAACACAAACCACTGTCAAGAGCTTACCACTAACTATACACAAAATGGCATGTTTATGAGTTTAGTCTTACCAAGCCAGTGACCATAGCATCAAACACGTGTGCATCGCATTCATCTTCTTGATACAGAATTCTCGACACTGACAATGTCAGTAAAAAGGAAACTTCAAACATGATTCTTGCATCTGGAAAGGTATATTCAAACAGTAAGCCAATTTCTTTCTAACCTATAGCAAACATTCTCATGTATTTTATTGTATTCATCCATCCATCCATCATGTGCCATGCCAATATGCGTGGGCAGTCATGTTCTGCCATCTCACTCGATCACCAGTCGTGGATCAGCTTTGTGTTCCTGTCTCGACCATGCCATGTGGCCAAGCCATCCAGGTATTTACTTCTCAGCCTTCCCTTTGGTCTCTTCCCTTCGATCTTGCCAGTCGTCACCAAGTTCTCCAATTCATTTCTTCTCATAACATGCCCAAAAAATTGTATTCATATGCTTTTTCAAATAGTGGGCCAATTTTTGCCTACACTTTAGCAAACATTCTTGCGTATGTTATTATTTGTTACATTCAAATAGTGGGCCAATTTTTTTCTAAACTCTAGAAAAATTCTTGCATATTTTATTATTTATTATATTTAAATATTGGGCCAATGTTTGTCTAAACTTTAGCAAACATTCACATGTTATTTTATTATTGGATAACAGAATTCATGAGCAGCTAAATGAGTGATTCATAGGCTGTTGACTAGAGTGTGAATCCCTGATAATGCAAATTAATACTAATATCTCATCTCTTCTTTCTTTTTCTATGTGCAGTATGAAAATTTCCCTGCCGGCTTGCTAGGTCAGTCACAGGTTTAGGAGAGAAAAATCTTACCAAGGGGAGTCCATTCCACCTGGCGAGCCAGAGCCCTATTTAGTCCATTCCACCTGGCGAGCCAGAGCTCTGTTGGCCCATGACCTCATGATGATGGTTTTCCACTCTACTCTACTGGAAGGTGAAGCTGACTTGTGTAGTCTACAGGTCATCAGCAGGCTACTAATTTTCACTTATCACCCCTCCTGGGAGAGGCTAGCCGATCCTAACCCTACTGGCTGCAGGGCTAGGCACAGCCCACACCTTATTAATATCTATTAGAGGTAAAATAAAACACCCTAAACCGGAACACTATGTAGTGACTACTTGATCCTCTTCTTCTGATTTCTGGCTTAGATTTGTCAGAACGGTCACCTCTATACCTACTGTAGGATTTACAAGTAGCCATGACGCCCTTTGGAAACAAGAACAAGCAATACCAAAAGCAACTAACAAATTATGAATCTTGTAAATGACACTCACCATCCCTCTTGAGGACTTCTTGTCCAGCAGAAAAAAAGTGGAAGTAGTAATTCACCAACTGTTTCTCATCCCAGTTCAATATGTCTTTGCCTGCTTTGACAAACTGCTCTTGTGTGATCCTCTCACTACCAGCACCAGAAACTTCCATCATGTATCTGTACAACAGCTTGCCAAACAAGTGTGAGGGACTTTTAAATGTATTCTGAAAAGTAATTTCAAATAATCAAATATTATAACAAGAGACCTAGTACAATGGATACAATCAACCAAAGAGTGTTGGAAAGGATGGGGCACGGTGAATAAAATCAATCAAATAGTGTAGCAAGAGATTTGGTACAATAGACACAATCAATCAAAAAGTGAAAAAGTGTAGGGAGAGATCTGGTGCAATAAACAGAATCAATCACATAGTGCAGTAAGAGATCTGGTACAATGAATAAAATCAATCAAATAGTGTAGATAGAGATCTGGTACGATGGATAAAGTCAATCAAATAGTGCAGCAAGTGATATGATACAATGAACAAAATCAATCAAATAGTGCAGTAAGAGATCAGGTACAAGAATAACATCAATCAAAGAGAGTGACAGAAAGACAGAATGTAAGACGGGCCTGGGTACTCAATTCTTAACCCTTTGAAAATAAAGTTTGTCTGCTCGTTCGTTCAATCAAATAGTGTAGGGAGATTAGTTAGTTAGTCGACAGATCATCCTTAATCAATCAGGTGCCGTCTCCTCAATGAAGGTTGGCTGCACTGGATCTCCAACACTGTCTGTCTCTTGCCTTGACTGTAAATTCTGTCAGGCTGATGTTCGTCCATCTCTAGATGCTATCCTCCCACTTGTAACGTTGTCTACCTCTTGCTCGCTTGCCCTCAACCTTGCCTTCCAGTATGGTTTTTATAAGAGTATCATGTCTTTTAACGTGGCCAAAATATTTCACTTGTCTCCTCTTTATTTCTTTCACCAACTCTCTCTTTATTCCCAGTTTTACTAGGACCTCTGCATTTGATTGTTTTTGTTTCCATGAAATACGACCTATTCGTCTGTATATCCACATCTCCAGGGCTTCTATGCGACTTTCTAGTTGCTTGTTCAATGTCCAGGCTTCCGAGCCATACAGTAGCGTTGAATATTCGTTGCATTTGACAATTCTCATTTTTAATGTGTTATTAATCTCTCAAGATGTTAATACTGATTTCATGCTGTTGAAAGCATTTTCGGCCATTCCTATTCTCTTTTTGATTTCCATTTCACTTCTGCCATCATCTGTTATTATATGTCAAAGATAAAAGAAACTTGTTTCTTGTTCTAGTATCTGCCCATTTACTGTGATGTTCATTGATGACCTTTCCTTTTCACTGCTAATTATCATAGTTTTTGTTTTTTGGATGTTAATATCTAAGCCACATTCTGCACTGTGCCTGCTTACTTCTTCCACTAGGTCTTGCAACTCTTGCTCACTTTCTGTTAGTAACACGGTATTGTCAGCATATCTAAGATTTGTTTATGATTCTTCCATTGATGCTGATTCCAGGCATTTCAGCTTGTTTAAAAATTCTTTCTGTGTATAGGTTGAAGAAGCTTGGGGACAGTACACATCCCTGCCGTACTCTTTTTATCTCTATAGGTGACGAATAGTTATTACCGCATCTAATAGATCATCCTCATAGCACATCAATCTATTCAGTCCACAAGTGCTCGGATCCCCTCCTAAGTAAATCCTGCAGCGTGTAGCGGCTAACAACACAAGTTCTGTGTTAGTTTATTAATCTTCTTTTGCTTCCTGCATAGTGTTGTCTGGCCACACCTTTTCTAACTTGGGATTACTGCAGTCTGACCATGGTTGTAGATTCACAGTCATCACCTGGTTCTTGCAAACATCTTATTTCTTGCAGAGCATTCAGTATATCAGCCTGGTCCATAGCTCATTCGCCCTCCACAGTAGCGTTACCTGCAAGCTTGTCAGCCAGCTCATTTCCTTGTACACCCGCATGCCCTGGCACGAAAATGAAACTAATCTTTGCCAGCCATGACCGCCTCAGAGACACCAACCACTGTCTTCAGATCCAACCCATCTCTATGTTCCTGGGCACACTCATTGAGTCACTAAGGAAACATGCCCAAGTGAATGTCTGTGTCTCGAGCCATGTTATTGCTTTACTTACTGCCATGACTTTCATAATCAGACTACTTGTGGTCAAGGCAAAAGCACCAGAATCTTCCTTCACAAGTCTCCCTCCAGCCTGTTTTGTAAAAGCCCATAACTTCTCAGACATCGAACGACCAACCCGTCGTAATGACAGCATTACCCTCCAAAGAAATCTCAAAGATCAAAGCCTGTACTTCTGCCACCTCCTCAGCATGTGGATTTTCTTGTCTGCATTTTCTGTCTAATTTCATGCAAACTGAAGGGAGTGTTTTGAGCGATTTGGTACAATGAACAAAATCTATCAAATAATGTAGCAAGAGATCTGGTACAAGAATCAAATCAATCAGATAGAGCTGGAACAGATCTGGTACAATGAATAAAATGTAGGGAAAAAAATCTGGTACAAAAATCAATCAATCAATCAAATAGTGTAGCAAGAGATCTGGTACAATAAATAAAGCCTCTGAAAGCAGTTTGAAAAAGGCAAGTTTCAAAATCAACTGAATAATACGGAAAGAGATCTGGCAAGCAAAATAAAGTCTACAACTTCTCTTGATTCTTCCAGTCCCAAGAGGGCACAGCAGCTGTCCAATGAAGATTAAAAAAATGACAACAATTACGGCACTAGTCGGTTTTTAGTAGACAGTACTACATGCTTCTCATCTAATTAGTGACGCGCATGAATGGATTAACGAGTTTCCCACTGTCCCTATCTACTATCTAGCGAAACCACAGCCAAGGGAACGGGCTTGGTAGAATCAGCGGGGAAAGAAGACTCTGTTGAGCTTGACTCTAGTCCAACTTTGTGAAGACACATGAAGGGTGTAGCATAGGTGGGAGCGCAAGCGCAATTGAAATACCACTACTTTTATCGTTTCTTTACTTATTCAGTTGTCTCAGTAGAGATTTGTTCGCAGCAGACGAGCATAATCTCCGGCGGGCCTATTCTCGCAGGACACGAGAGCCGCACAGTGGAGGGATGGAAGACATTGCTCGCAATAGACAAGTAATGTCTCCTGCGGTAGCTCTGGCGGGCCTATTCCCGCTGGTCGCGGGGTCTGCTAAAGTCAGGCGGAGAGTCTGACGATAGTGCACGCTTTACACAGGTCCGGACACTTGTGATTGACAGATGTGCGCGCCCTTACGGGCCGGACGCGTACGAGGCCCTCACCTGTGGGACTTGGCTGAACGCCTCTAAGCCGGGTCCCTTGGGTTCTAGGGCCTGGCCATCACTCGCCATCTGCTGTGGTGGCGAGGTCTCGGAGGATTGACGCTGTGCCGCCAGCGTCTGCAGCCTACCTTGTGCCAGACGTATTGGTTACCCATTCCTCTGGAATACACAAGACTAGGTCGAGAGAGGGGACATGTCGTTTGGGCACCACATGATTCTCTGAAGCTCTGCCCAGGCATTGTGATGGAATATTGGCCACATTCCAACTCACACACTTTGGTCTGTCAAGACTGCAAGGAGCCACTCACTACATGCTTTCTGTTAGCGCTGAATGTTCGATGGCGCTCACCAAAACCGACACCGCACATTGTGCCAATGGCTTTGGGCTGAAGAGTGCAACTGGTAGGGTACAAGCCTTACCCTAGTGTGAGGAAATGCAACCTAAAGACTAAATGTCATGGCAGGGCAGATCAGGCCCTAAGCCTTGGTTGGCAACTGGTCTAGAATGGAAGCTTCGACAGGCGAACAGTTAGAGCATTGCTTTGTTGATCCGGCAGCTTCTGCAGCTTGTCTTGTTCCAGATGTATTGGTGTTACCTTTCCTCTGGAGTAAACTAGGCAGCCCAAGAGAGGGATCATGCTGCACAGGCAACACATGGTCTCTAAATTTAGCCCAGGCTTTGTGTTATGGAGAGGTACAGGGTGTATTTTTAATAATTGTGTAGTGTTTGAAAATATTGCCGGTCCAAGTTTTGTATTTACCTATTATGATGCATGAACTTTACAGAGAGAGACTTGGACCAGCAATATTTTCAAACACTGCACAGTCATTAAAAATACACCCTATATAACTCCATTTTACAAACTATTGTATGTTAAGATAGCAAGGTGCCAGTCTGTCTGTTACATTCACAGGGACAAAATATACACAGATTGTAAAATAACATGTAGTCATATTTGTTTAGTATGTCATGAAAGCCTCATCCATCTTCATACTTGTTACATCAGTAGGTGGTGGGCAACCATGCTTCGCATTCTCACATAATCACAATGAAACTTGTTTATATGTCTCATTTTGTATGTATACAATATTATTACTAACTCATTGTTATACCATTAGTAGGAATATCATTATATGTCTATTTTGAATTAGTATACTTTGTATGTATTGGATGTTTGAGATGTTATTTGTCATATGCAAACCTACCAATATGAATCACTAGGAAGCATTAGAAGAAAACATGCATGGAAACACTAGAAGAAAAAAACAAAACAAATAAAACAATGTAGGGTGTTGGGTTTTAAAGTATAAAAGTGTTAAAATAACTATTGAACAGTCATTTTAAAATATACCTCAAAAGTTGTCCTGAAAAGTCCGCAAGACAAATCATCTTTTCTATCCTCGGTTACTTGAAGTTTCTGCAAGGTATATAAAAAATTTAAAGTTGAGAGAGAGAGAGAGAGAGAGAGAGAGAGAGAGAGAGAGAGAGAGAGAGAGAGAGAGAGAGAGAGAGAGAGAGAGAGAGAGAGAGAGAGAGAGAGAGAGAGAGAGAGACAGAGAGAGAGAGAGAGAGAGAGAGAGAGAGAGACAGAGAGACAGAGAGACAGAGAGACAGAGAATATATGTATGTATACATGTATGTATGTATATATGTATGTATGCATGCATGTATGTATGAATAAGTAAACTTTTGTTAGCGAGTTTGTGATTGTGAGCAAATTTGTATGCGAGGAAGTATTTGAGCATTACTGAGTGGGTGGGTAATTGTGGGAGTTTGTGTAAATGATGTATGTAGGTATGTAGGTATGTATATATGTAGGTGTTTATGCATGTGTGTGTATGTGTGTCTGGCTGCCTGCCTGTCTCATAACATAGGAAGATGCATTGTTTATGATGTTCACAACTTTCGTTTGTCAATGTTTTCTTTTTCCTATGTGAATGTAACATGCACAATAGATAATTGATGTAGGAAAGATGAGTGATTGGATGCACCAAACATAAGACAGGCCTGTGTGCTCAATTTTTAACCCTTTGAAAATAAAGTTTGTTTATTCTTTACAAAAGCACTGTAACTGTTTCATTATATTTGAAAAGAAGAACGCTGGCCTATTCAGCCACATAAAGAAATTAAATGTAGCTACACTTCGAAAGTCCACCTTCTCTCGTCTTCAGGCTAAAAATTAGGCACGAAAATAATTTCTTATTTTGTATGATTTATTTCGTTATATTTATTATTTCGTTATGAAATTATTTATATTTTAAAATAATATAATACATTTATTATTTCATTATGAGAAGAAATAAACTAGAGAGCTTGGTGACAACTGGCAATATTGAGGGGAAAAGAACAAAGGGAAGCAGAGAAGTAAATATCTAGATGGCTTGGCCATATGGCATGGTCGAGACAAGAACACAGGGCTGATTCGCAACTTTGGTGATTGTGTGAAATCGCAAAACATGACCACCCATGCTTATCGACATGGCACATGATGATGATTTATTTTAATTTCATTACAACGACTAGACAATGACCAAATGTTCTGTGCTGCAGCTCCAATCATTATATACAAAATTACCCCTATCTCCACCCTAGCAGTGAAACAACCTATTTATCTATATGCCAAATCTAACTGCATTTATCAATTTCAATGTAACTGCCAATGTATATACATTGCTGGAACAGAGAGGCAGTTGAACAAAAGGGTGGAAGAGCGCATACCCAACTGGATAGACAGAATAATAAATCAGAATATTCTAGTAACCCGGTAAAACCTTTTTTTTTTTTGGTTGTTGTGTACCCCTTACGGGAGGTTGCACTCAACACCAGCATTTTTCAGCTGCTGTTGATGTACTAGGCAAGTGTTACGTTCAGTAGTTTACCACTGCTTTCTGAACGACCGGCTCCCATACCCGCACGTTATAACACAACACGACACAGTCTGCTGCACAAATCGATCTCAGCTAAGCTTCGAACGCCTGGTACCCGGCTCACGAACCGCGTTCGCAAGCCTTTAGCCATGGAGCCGGCTACGGAATAAAACCTACAGGCAGAAAATGTCCTACTGCCGCAATAGCATTCCTCCTGCTAGAATCCGGTCATGTGATTTATAGAGGCAATGCATTTCATGTGTTGTTTAACACAAAAACTTGATGAATGTCAAGTTTGCCGAAGCAGTTGTGATTCGTATGGCCAAGGCCAAGTTATTCTCGTGTAAACAAAAAGACATGATGGCCAGTTTAACAGATTCAATGCCGAAGGATGATTTATCGCCGAAAACAACATCCTAGGTTTTGCTGAAGGCCTATATACTGCCATGCTAGGGTAATCATGTTATTTCTTTGGTTTTGCAGTATCTCTCACAATTTTAATGCTCAGTAAACACAAATTTACTTCCGTCTTTCAAATTTAGACCAAGCTTACCTCATGTTGGCTCGATAAAATGTAGAAATATGTGTCCGTTTGTGGTTAATTTTGTGAATTTGCAAAGAACATCCATTGGTTCTTGTGCTTGACAATTTATATAAGAACAAGCTAGATTATTATTTGAAACTATCTTAGATGGCAGTTATTCTGATTTAAAGGACTTTGTGAAAGAATCTGATAGCACATGCAATAAAGACTGGGCCGGTAGTGATAGGAAAAACAAAACTGACAGTGAAAGTTCGTTATCATATATTGAGACAGGTTGAGTCCAACAGGCCACACTTGCGCCCGAAGTTTTCTTAGCAGTCTATTACAAATGAGCTGAGCAGTATTGTAGATAATTATAAATAAATGGTAAATAATGTATATTGTTTCACAGTCGAGATAGTACATGAATAGAGCATAATGTGACACTGTATGAGAGACAACCACAATGTGTAGACACACAATGCAACAACCTCTATGAATGGCTCGTGGTTAACCAAACAGTGGACGCCATATGTTCTGTTAGTTCCATTTTTATTAACATAATATGTAAATTTCAATGTTAGTTAGTTAGTCAACAGATCATCCTCATTGCACATCGAACCATTCAGTCCATAAGTGATCCGATCCCCTCCTCAGTAAATCCCGCAGCGTTCAGCAACTGACAACACCAGTTCTGTGTTGGTTTATTAATCTTCTTTGGCTTCCTGCGTAGTGTTCTTGTCTGGCCACACCTATTTTAATTTGCTGTTCTCGCAGTCTGATCATGGTTGTAGATTCATAGTCATCACTTGGTTCTCGCAAAAGTCTTACTTCTCATAGAGCATTCAGAATGTCAGCCTGGTCCATGGCTCATCCGCCTTCCACAGTAGCCTTACCTGCAAGCTTGTCAGCCCGCTCATTTCCTCGTACACCCGCATGCCCTGGCACAAAAATGAAACTAATCTTTGCCAGCCGAGACCGCTCCAGAAACAGCAGCCACTCTCTTCGGATCCACCCCATCTCTATCTTCTTGAGCATGCTCATTGAGTCACTAAGGAAACATGCCCTAGTGAATGTCTGTGTCTCAAGCCATGTTATTGCTTTACTTACTGCCATGACTTCCATAGTCAGGCTACTTGTGCTCAAAGCAAAAGCACCAGAATCTTCCTTCACAATTCTCCTTTCGGTCTGAGCCATAAAGCCCATGAACTTCTCACTCGTCGAACAACCAACCCATCTGTGTACATGACAGCATCACCCTCCAAAGAATTCTTGAAGATCAACGCCTGTACTTCCGCATCCAAAGAAGCTGGATTTTCGTGTCTGCATTTTCTGTCTAGTTGGATGCAAACTGAAAAAGGACATACAGAAATCTGTTGGCAATCATACCCACTCCTCGCCAGGCTCTAAGTCCTCAAGTGAACACATATGTTGAAGAATGTCTTCGGCTTGACCCATCCATGACTTTCCTCTTTTTAACCTGCTGCCCTTTTCCTTCTTAATTTTACTGTGCAGTGGATGTTGTGTGTTTGCGTTGCCTCTGAGGTAGGTACATTCTGCAAATTTGTATTCTGTCCTCGATGGTTGGAAAATCAAGAAGGTACAGCATCGCCCTGCATGCTGTATCTCTCGTACATCCAAGAATAATACACATAGCTTCGTTCTGTATCCTTTCCATCTGCTGATAGTCAGGATCGCCACCGTATACTCCAAAACAGACAGGACCAGACCCTCATAAAGCAGACATAGATGGCGCTGCTCAGTTTTCCGCAGCCATCACCCGCATCGCAGCCAAACCTCGCTTGGAGTTTGTTATCACTCGGTCTATGTGCTCATGATAAGCAAGACTTCGATCAAAACATATCCCCGGGTAGTTCCTTGCCTGTGTTTCTTCCACTATCTCTGAACCCAGATTTACAGTTGATGTTGGAGTGTTGACAATATGGTTATTCAAAGAGAACCATGTCACTGCTACCTTCGTTGGGTTGACCATTGCCACAGATTCCACTCACCCAGTTCATTCATTCATTCAGTAGCATGTCCTTTGCAGAACCTCGCTCCCATAACAACCTTCCGGAAAACCTCTCGATCACAAGCAAGATGGCCCGCGTCTGATACACCCATCTGGAGATCATCCGCCACATCCTGCACCCATCTTCTCTTTGGCCTTCCTCTTCCTCTCTTCCCAGGCATATACCCTTCCATTATTGTTCTCTCCAAACTTTCGTGACGTTTCAAGTGACCAAAATACTTCAATTTTCTTTGTTTTATCGTCTTTAATAGTCAATCTTCTTCAATATTCAGCTCTTGAAGTATGGTTGCATTTGTTCTTTTCTTTATCCAAGATATTCTTAGAAACCGTTTATAACATGCATATTCTAAGGCATTTATGCGCTGTTCAGCTTGTTTAGTAAGTGTCCAGGTCTCACAGGCGTATGTTGCAATGGGAAAGATGCATGCTCTTAAAAATCTAATTTTTGTAGTTCTGTCTGTCCCACTCCATAATTTATTCATCTGTTTTAGTCTTTGAAGAGCAATGGATAGTCGGCGTTTAATTTCTTTCATTGTGTCACCGTTATTGGTAATCAATGACCCAAGATATTCAAAATTGTCCACCACCTCCAATTTTCCCCCATTAATGTATATTTCTTTCTCCATAGTAGTTTTATCTGTATGCATTATCTTTGTTTTTGCTATGTTAAGATATAAGTTGTGATTTTCACTATTAAATTGGGTTGAGGCTATTAGGTTTTCTATGCCATTCTGTGTTGTGGATAGTAATACTGTATCATCAGCATATCGAATCTCCGGTATGTCATGACCGCCAATATTTAGGGCATCATATAGCTCCCTGTTTATATCATCGCTTACATTTCTCATTATATTTTCGGCGTACAGGTTAAACAAATAGGGTGACAGCACGCAGCCCTGACGGACTCCTTGCTTGATGTCAAACCAATCTGATGTCTCGCCATCTATTCCAACTGCTGCTTGTTAGTCTAGATAGAGCATTTTTATGAGTTGTACTACATGTGATGGAAAGCCCATATTCCTCATGATTTCCCAAAGTTTCTGATGTTGTACACAGTCAAAGTTGCTAATTTTAACGTCTCTGTCCTTGTCTTGCGATGATCAGTCTTTAAGCGAATCATGATGTACTAGGCACTTTTAAAGAGGTAGTTTGCCATTGCTTTCCTCTATGGCAGTAACCTTAATGGTCGGA
This sequence comes from Cepaea nemoralis, assembly GCA_014155875.1. Classification (NCBI taxonomy): domain Eukaryota; kingdom Metazoa; phylum Mollusca; class Gastropoda; order Stylommatophora; family Helicidae; genus Cepaea; species Cepaea nemoralis. The sequence continues at coordinate 815,291 of JACEFZ010016469.1, read as the reverse complement.
GACCGCAGCCATTCTCCAGAAGAGCTCCTCTGCCTGCCGTCGTGAAACTCGAGACCATGACCAACAAATATCTGTCGGCTGCCCTCAAAATTTCATCCACCACCTGCCTTCCGTGGCTTCTTTTGAAAACTTCCAATCAAAGAACACAAAATAACATCACATAATCCACAGGAAAACACTATTCACAGTAAATCCATAGGAAATCACACAAAATCCAAAGGAAAACACTAAATAGCGTCCCTCCGAAAAGTAGCACGTCATCCTGTCGCCATTGTACCGGAAGTCCTCCTGAATTATGTAACTCTGTATTTATTGCAATCCCAAAGAAATCAGGAACCTTGGAATGTGATCAACATAGAACAATTAGTATAATGAATCACATCACAAAGATTTTGTTAAGAATTATCATGCAAAGAGTGAGGAAGAAGATACAACCTGAAATAGGGGAAGAACAATGCGGGTTTGTAGAGGGAAAGGGTACAGTAAATGCTGTGTATATGCTGCGAACAGTTATTGAACGTGCTATAGAAGTAAACAAGGATGTACATCTGTGCTTTATTGACTATACAAAGGCTCTTGATAGAGTTAGACATGTCAACATGGTGGATATGCTTGCAGATCTACAAATTGATGGGAAAGACATTAGACTTATAAAAAACATATATTGGAAACAACAAGCTGCAATGAGGATTGATAATGAAGTGGGACAGTATCTATTTTAGACAGCCAATTAAGAGAGGTGTTAGGCAGGGATGTGTGATGTCTCCAGATCTTTTTTCCCTATACAGTGAAAATATTTTCAGAAATGTAGAGGATATAAATGGAATCAGCATTGGAGGACGAAACATCAATAACATTAGATATGCAGATGATACAGTATTAATTGCAGACAATGCGCAGGACCTGCAACAATTAGTAGATGCGGTTGTTGAACACAGTGAGCAACTGGGGTTAGAATTAAATTGTAAAAAGACTCAGGTTATGGTCGTCGCTAGGAAGAAAGAAGTGCCACAATGTAATATACAAGTAAATGGAAATGTTCTTCAACAAGTGAATCGGTACAATTATCTTGGAACAGTCATAACATCTGATGGGAGATGCCTTGACGAGATTAGAACAAGAATTGCCATGGCGAAAGTAGCCTTTAGCAAGATGAAAAATATTCTGACCAATAAAAAGATGTCAATTGAAACGAGAAAAAGAGTGTTGAGGGGATACATAGAGCCTGTTCTTTTGTATAGATGTGAAACTTGGACAATGAGAAGTCAAGCTGAACAACATCTGATGGCTGCAGAAATGTGGTTTCTGAGGAAAATGCAAAGAATACCATGGACAGACAGAAAAACCAATGACCAAGTACTACAGGAGACAAATGAACATCGTAAACTGATTAGAGAAATTAGACGTAGACAGTCAAAGTTTTTTGGCCATGTTATGAGAAGAAATGGATTGGAGAACTTGGTGAAAACTGGCAAGATCGAAGGGAACAGACCAAGAGGAAGACCGAGAGGAAAATACCTGGATGGCTTGGCCACATGGCATGGACGAGACAGGAACACTGAGCTGATCCACGACACTGGTGATCGAGTGAAATGGCGAGTCATGACTGCCCACACTTTCCAGCATGGCACATGATTGATTGATTGACACTGTCGAATGCCTTTGAATAATCGACAAAACATGAGAATAGGTTTACATTAAATTCTCTGCACTTCTCTATTATTAAACGCATGTTGAATATGTGATCTCTTGTCCCTCTTCCTTGTCTAAATCCAGCTTGAACCACGTTCATCTCTTCTTCCATTTTCTTGCGAAGTCTTCGCATTATGACTTTTAGTAGAATTTTACTTGCATGACTGATCAGGGCAACAGTTTAGTTGGTGCATAATTTCAGGTTGCCCTTTTTTGGTATTGGAATGAAGATAGTTCTCTTCCAATCTTTTGGCCATATACCATATTTCCAAATCTTTTTACACAATGCGTGATAGATGTGTATGCTTTCTTCTCCCGCTTTAATTAGTTCAGCAGGTATCTCATCACATCCAGGTGATTTACCATTCTTCAAGTTCTTTATAGCCCAAGCAATTTCATCTAATGAGGGTTCAGGTTCTGTCTGCTGTCATTGGCTCATGTATCTCATTCATATCCTCACTGTCACTCATATCATACATTCCACTGCAGTACTCCTGCCATCTTTCTAGAATTTGTCTAGATTCTGTTAAGGTATTTCCCATCTTGTCACAGATAACATTCAATTGAGGTTGAACATTTCTTGTCAATAACTTCATTTCTTTGAACATTTCATAATCTCTTCCAGCCTTATGATATTGCTCTATTCTGGTACAGCAATCTTGTATATATTGATTTTTGTCCATTCTTGTGTTCTTTCTTATTTCTCAAGTTAAAGATTTATACTTCATCCTGCTGTTATCAGATTCATCTCCTTTCTGTTTCAGCTCCCTTCGTTGTTTTATTAATTCTAACGTGTCTGATGTAATCCATGGCTTAAGTTGCTTTGTCTTGGTCGGAATGAAATCTTTGGCTGCAGTTATCAAGATATCTCTAGCTTGTACTGCCAGTTCATCAGGTGTCATTTCTTCTTGTACAGACATCAAGACCCCAAAACGATTCCTAACTTCTACGTTGTATGCATCTGGTATTTTTGTGAGATCAAAACGAAGTGGCCTTGGTCCTCGTGTAAGCTTTTTGAGTTTTAATTTCAGATCTGCTTCTAATAACTGATGATCTGTATCACAGTCTGCACTTCGTAGGGTTTTTGCAGATGTTATGCTTGATCTCCATCTTCTTTGTATTAAAATATAATCTATCTGATTTTTGGTAACACTGTCTGGGGACTTCCATGTGAAGAGTCTTCTTGGATGTTGTTTAAAAAGTGTGCTGACTATCGTTAACTCATTTTCTGTGCAAAACTCACCCAGTGCTTATGTGATTTAGTTCTGTTTGTAGATCCACAGCAACTCGATCTCTATCCTTACCCTGACGATACATATGAAAATGTCCTCCCCTGTCCTCTGATCTGCTCGCTGGTAATTCTCACAGTGTAGGCGTTCAACAGCACCAGAGATAATGGTGATCCCTGTGGCAAGCCCTAATATATTGTTGTTGGTTCAGAGGTCCAACTGCCACATATAAAAACTACTTTCCGTTGAGAGCTGCATATGGGGGAATGAAAAGTCTGATAGGCTGGCAGGAAATGCACCTCTTGGTGGTAGTTTGCCTATGGACAAGGGGAAGGTGGTCGTGCACTAGTGGGACCGGGTGGAGTGGGCGGAGGAACAGAGTGAGAACCCATATGTGGAACAAATTAGATTGCAGGGGATTGGCAGGGGTTCTGGAAGAATCTCAAAACTGAGAGGGAAGACCAGGAGAACGTTTAATCAGATAATGGTGGGAACGATAAGTAGTATGACTCTTCGCTGGCTGTTGAACGAGGGGACGGAGCATGTATGGGAATGTCCTGAGTGCAGTGATGTCGGTTCTTAACTCAACTCAACCATTCAACATAATACCTGGGACATCTGCCTTGACGATCTGGTTATCCAGGGAGTACCACATAACCGATGCCTTGTCTGGGTGTATAATGACCCCTACGTCCCTGCACCACTCCGCTACCCTGTTTACTGCCACCTATAAGTCTTTTGCCAAACTGGCCCTGTCTCTGCCCTATCTGTACACCAGCACATCATCTGCAAATGTCAAGATTCTACCCACACCTGGTGTCTCAATAGCTGCGATTTTGCTGGTGTAGACATTAAAAAGCACTGGGGACAAGGCAGATCCCTGCGACAACGCTGGTGTAATAGTACATGGGTCAGAAGTCCAGGAACCCATGCGCAGTGCAACCTTACGCTCATAAAGGACCATCACAACCCATCTAACAAGGCAAGGGCAGACTTTCATGTCCAACAGTGTATTTATCAACCGATCATACCTAACACTGTTATATGCATCCTCCAGGTCAAGAGCTACCACCACTGTCTCCTGTTTATCCTGGAAGCCCTCGTAGACATCAAATGTAAAAGTCGCAGCATTGGCCCAGGTGTCCTTCCCAGGCCGGTAACTCCTGAGTCCTTTGGGAAGCAGATTATGACTTTCCAAATGTCGCTGGAGCCTACGTGCTACTATCTTTTCAAGGACTTTGCCATACGTGTTTTGCAGGGTTATGATTCAGTATCCATTAAGTCTGGAGTGACCCTTACCTGGCTTTGGGAGTGGGACCAGGTAGCTATGCAGCCAATCGTGGGGTATTTCCGCCGTATTGATGCTTAGGTTGAAACAAAGAGCCATTTCCTCCAAGTCCCCATCATTTATGTTCCTCATATGGGAGTACCTCACCCAATTCAGGGGTACTGCTCTTGCTGAGGCCTTGCTTGAGACGGATGTTGTCTGTCTAAATGACGGGACACCCACTAGGCTAGCAATGAGACCGGAGGACCCTGACATGGCCATTGACCTGGCGCTTGTATTCCAAGTGGCGGCATCAGATATAAAATGGAGCGTCCTTGGAGACCATGGAAGTGACCACCTCCCCTGTTCTGTGCTGATACCTAAGTCCAGCACAGTTAGGGCTATAAGAGCTTGCAGGGCATACAGTTATGATCGCGACCACTCTTCACTCTTGGGGCGCCGTAGATCACAGGGAAGATCTAAACCAACAAGAAGAAACTTCACCCAACCACCATGGTGGGCACTAGAGGTGGAGAATTCATGGAGGGAAAAGAGGGCGGCCATAAGGAATTGGCAGAGGGTGTCGAGAGCAACCAATTCAGTTGACACAGAATTGGAAGAGGCTGAAAAATATAAAAAGGTAAAGGTGCAGGATTTAAACTCCAGGCAGCAGAGGCAAAGAGAATGAAGTGGGAACAGTTTATCAATGAATTCGGTGGGGATGTGACATTGGGAAAATTCTGGAGGCTGCACCGGTAGATGAAGAGACAGGCGATACCTGGTACATAGTACCATTTATGATAACAACCAACCTATGATAACTGACAAGGACAAAGGGGAGGCTTTTCTTGCGCGATTTTTAACACAGATGGATCAGCAAGATAGGGCTATTAGAGATAATGTCAGAGAAGCCTTGTCTGGGGTCACTAATTAGAGATAACGTCAGAGAAGCCTTGTCACGGGTCACTAGGAAGGAGGACTGTGAGATACTGTAGTGAGTGAAGGTGAAACTAGCGCCAGGTCAATAACATTGTCCTCATCACCTGGACGACTTGCTGTCCTGGTGACACAGCCACTGTTGATACAAACAAGGTCGCTGGTTTCAAATGCCACCTCAAGCTCCTCCCCCTGTGTTGGAAGAAATGTTACCCCATGATTTGCCTTTAACATTGAAATAGCAGCAGAAAATGACATTCCTCTTATGACATAGTATATCATTCAGATACTGCCATCTCTGGGAATCCACACTCGCGTTACAGGCCTAAACATTAACCAACATGAATGGTATACCGGAGTGAACTCTAAGAGCCTGTATTTGTATTTTGTCACTGTCCCACCTGGACATGTCCAGATCTGAAGCCACTATGCTGTCTCGAATCAGAATCACCATTCCCAGGTGTCGCCTGTTGTAATAACATTTGAAGCCGGCTATATGGAGTGTATTATTAACGCCCAGTCTCGTCTCCTGAAGCGTTACTGTATCATTTCTGTATGCCAAAATTGGGCCTCGTTTTGCGCTGGCACAGTTCCAATATAGAATACGCACGTTCTTGAGGCCCTGACGGTCACATTTTCGTTAGTGACACCTGGCTCCGGCCCATCTCCCCTGTCGTTGTCTAGTCAGTGGTTTCTTAACCCTTTGTACGGGACACAAAAGCTGGTCTGTAGTGATGAAGAAAACCAAAATCACTACACACCACTAGTGTACTACACAGTAACCTAAACATGCTGTGAAAAACACTCAGGATTGATTCGCATAGATGCACGAACTCCGTTGCACCGGCAAAAATTTTGAGAGGAAACCTCTGGTTTACCTGTAAATTTCAATATGTGGTCCAAAACAACAATTACAGCCATCATGCCATCCTTCATGAAAATATTTTAAATATTAATGTCAGTTCTGTGAACGTTTAGTCTAATAATTGTGGTGCCAATCCTCACAGTTAAGAGTCCCAGCCAAATAAATATCTCCCTCTTTGTAATTTCAAGGATCCTCTTATACTCTCATATGGGACAACGGATACTCATGCAAACCTCAGGTCCTGTATGACATCACACTGATGTTGGACAACAGGATGTCTTCATCCGGCATACAGGACTTTGCGCTGGAGTTCACAGCCAGCGAACACAAGCAAGCAAGCAACTCTCATGGTGGAATGTTGTTTGTGTAGCTCAATTCTTCTAGAATGTTTCAAATTCATAATGCACTTCTGGAACCTGTAATTTTTCTTACAGGGTTTGGCAGGAGCCATGTTCGGATTCATTCATTGCTACCAAACAAGCATAATAAACTTGATGACCTCTTGTACCCAACTGCACGTTTGTTACTAGTGCTTCCACCTGACACGAGGGCATTGGTCTGCTGGTTTTTGGAAATGGATTGGGGGGGAAGAAGGATGCCAACCTGCTGTGTTAACGCCTTGAACTCCCCTCTGATACAATATATTGGTTCTCAATCTATTGAATACAAATCTGCCAAGTGTTTTCCTGATTTTTCTTTTTTCAATTGTGTGTGAAAATGACATGCTTCACAAGATGATTATATAATTATATACTGATGTTATTAAGGAGCAATACTTATGGTATTTGTGAAAGAAGTGGGCTAACAACAATGGATGGCGGAAAATGGGAAGTAGGCTTGTGTCACAGTTATGACTTTAGTTGTTAATGCTGTATCTATATCTATAAAAGAGACTGTATGTATGTCCGTTCTTTATGCGTTCGCGAACGGTCCATCCGATTGAGATGAAATTTTCTACACGTTTTCTTTTCATTCCTGTGCAACTTTCTGTCATAGTTGTTTAGTTTTTTTCCGGCTACTTACTTACTAAAATTTAATATTTCATTTTTCATTATAATTTCTATATAGCAAGGGGACTTAACTCTAGAAAAGTTATTTCAAGGGGCATAACTTTTAATAACATTTCTATATACTTTATAGTCATATTGTTGCATCGTTTTCAAAGATTTATAAACTCTTTGTCTATAGTTATTTACAGGCATATGAGTTATAATAAATAATGATATAATCTTTAAGGCATTTTCAAAGTTTTCATAAAAATAATGCATAATGCATAACATTGTAACTCATCTTTTTATGCTTAAAGAAGTTATCTACAGTCATGTAGGTGATTAAAAACAGTTTTCATTAAATATAATGGATGGTGTGTGGAAGGACATTCTTTTAAGTTACTGTGTGAATTTAATGAGACGCTCCCCGCCAGGAGCTGGGCGAAGCCACGCCGGGTCAGATAGATAGACAGACAGACAGACAGATAGTCGGGAACGGGAGCTTATATGACTACTTATATGAATTAAATGAGATGCTCCCCACCAGGGACTGGGTGAAGCCGGGCCGGCTCAGACAGACAGACAGATAGACAGACAGACAGACAGATAGTCGGGAACGGGAGCTTATATGACTACGTATATGAATTAAATGAGATGCTCCCCACCAGGGACTGGGTGAAGCCGGGCCGGGTCAGACAGACAGACAGACAGACAGACAGACAGACAGATAGTCGGGAACGGGAGCTTATATGACTACGTATATGAATTAAATGAGATGCTCCCCACCAGGGACTGGGTGAAGCCGGGCCGGGTCAGACAGACAGACAGATAGACAGACAGACAGACAGATAGTCGGGAACGGGAGCTTATATGACTACGTATATGAATTAAATGAGATGCTCCCCACCAGGGACTGGGTGAAGCCGGGCCGGGCCGGTCAGACAGACAGACAGACAGACAGATAGTCGGGAACGGGAGCTTATATGACTACTTATATGAATTAAATGAGATGCTCCCCACCAGGGACTGGGTGAAGCCGGGCCGGGTCAGCCAGACAGACAGACAAACAAGCAGACAGACAGACAGACAGACTGATAGATAGATAGATCCCCTCCAGGGACTGGGCGAAGCCGGGCCGGGTCAGCTAGTTATAAATAAAATTAAAGGGAGTTGCATAAGGAAAACTACTGTATATAAGCCCATGGCAGATACAGGAAGCCACTTAAGACGATGAATTATCCCATGGCAATTAATCAGTTAACAACTTTTAAGTCATAACCATGACACACCCCACTTTCCATTGTCTGCCATTCATAATTTTTGTTTTTATTTTGCTTGGCACATAATCAGTTAAAATTACTGTGGAAGACAGTTTAAATTATTGTGGGAATAAGCATTTTGTATATTTCAAATAGGAGGATTCGTTTTGTTTTACGCTGAGTCATGTCTGCAATATGCACTTGACAAGATGCAGCGATACATGTCTGGCAATAAATTGTGCAATTTTTGTTTGAAATGTTTGTCTTAATTATTATAGGATTTTTTATTGTGCCGCGACCCGAAATGAAACGGCTGTGTAGGAAAGGTTAGTCTAATATTTTGTGCACAGCAATTGGTAGAAATTATCATGACCTTTTAAATAAATTGAATTTTTGGGCATAAAGTAAGTAATTTTATTTTCTAGAGCTTGTTTACTAAATCTTACCATATTTTTAGATGGATATTCAAATTCTGCATCCATTTTAAAATATATTTGGAGAAGTTTCATTGTGGATTCGTTTGATATGTTGTTAAAAAAAATATTTCTATGTGGTCTTTGTGAAAGGAACTCCAAGATGGCGGCTGTCAGCCATGCAAACTTTTAACGCTCAATCGTGCAATTTGAACTACTAAAGTTAAAGAGAATACAAGTTTAAAGATTAATAATAATTTATTTGTATACTTGTACTATTGTTTTTTTATCATTTAACATGACGGAACATATTATTGAAATCAGTCTTCATATCCATCTGTGACTCATTTGAGACAATCTCGCATGGACCGGAAGTGGAGATAAACAATGGACACACTTATTTTCCTGAAATAAGGGAAATCATGTCAATTTTGTATATGGATTTACCGATACTCATATGTGGACATCTCCACTTAGAAATGACATAAAGGCATCATTGAGGTACCATTAGATTTGGTTTTTCATTAGCCTCATTAGTAAATACTCAATTTTAAAATCACGATCGATTATTCAAAATCACACTGGGCAAACATTATGGCACTCTTCTGAATAATGGTCCCAAATTATTTAGTGTAAAAAACATCCCTTACAGGGCCTCATTAAAATTTTTAAAATGTTGCACATCCCTTGCAGGATGTTGCAGTCAACACCAGCATTTTTCAGCTGCCATTGATGTACTAGGCAAATTTTACGTTCAGTAGTTTGCCATTGCATTCTGAATGAAGGGCCTCATTAGGTGATATAATAAAAAAAATATTAAACACTACAAACTAAAATATAGAACTGAGAAAATGGAATTACGTACCAATAATATTTCACAGTTATATGTGGAAATTGTGGCACAAAAGTTGTAAATACTGTCCGAAAGCATGTTCTTTGTGGAAAAAATTTCACGTATTGGAACAAGCATTTAATGTGTTGTCAATCACTTCCGGTTCAGTGTGACGTGGACTGCCAGACCGATCGATGGATGCAATAAATGTTTTTGTGCCCAGAGGGCCCTCAGTCGTCGGGGTGTATACCTATCAGTTACAAGTTATATGTGGAAATAGATATACACTCAGAATACAGTCATGGCCCTCCGAGCCCAGGAAATATTTATTGCATCCATCGATCGGTCTAGCAGTCCACGTCACATTGAACCGGAAGTGATCGACAATATCAACTAACGAGGCCCTGTAAGGGATATTTTTTTACATTTACAATATACACTAAATAATTTGGGACCGTTGTAGTTATTATTGGGAAGGGTGCCAACATTATGATTGATGAATGAATGTACTTGATTTTGGTATTGGTATTCGATTACTCAATTTGAAAGCTAGCGCATAATTAATAGACAAGTCGTTTCTTCACAATTATTCTTACTTCAAACAACTTCACTAAAGAAACTGTCTGATCCGTCGCAAACCCTTCCTTTCTGCTCAAGTTTTTAGAATCTCCCTCTTCATTTTTATTCAAACTGTCGTTGCCATGTTTCTCAGCCTCAGTCTGCGAACCTACGTTCCCCATCGCACGAAAATTACTTCCTTTTCAACTGCTTAATTTACTGAAATCATCGCGTACTTTTATCTTAAAAGTATCAAACAACGGCAGTCAGTTTTCATAACTTTTTAACTGTAAACAAACGATAGTCTTGTAGATTTGTTTATATGTGCAACCATTTTGGATTTGATGTAACCGGAAACTTTTGCACGCATGCGCAATAGAATGAACAACTAGGATTTTTGTATTCCTCCTCCAACACGAAGCAAATTTAAACAGCCAGGCTGAAGAATATAATTTCATTTTTTTCATATTTTATTAACTGTGTTTACGCCTACCATAATTTAATACAGTAGGGGTTTATCTGTAAGAGCGCTTGGTTTGAAAGAATGTTTTCTTATCGCGTATAAATTGACAAGTGTTCGTTGTTAGGTACGGGAGATGAACCCCGGAAAAGTGATGTCTGGCGCAGACAAATCAAAGTACATTGAGTTACTCGATCCCTAGCAGTCGTTATTATGCCTTACCTAGCTCACAAACATGCCCAAGTGTGAGCTTTCCACGAAGATAATACCCGCAACATGTGCCTGGTCCCTGATCATCGTGTGTACCGCTCTGTACTTCGCATTTGTGTAAGTCCACCCGCTTTGACGAGGCCTTGCTGTTTTTTTTTTTTCTTGTTGGTTTTAAACATTTACTCTTTCTGTCTCTGGTTTTTGTGGCTTGGCAATAAATGTCTAGGTCAGGGGTTATTATATAACTGTCAGAAACAGATGTTAAAGTAGCATGTTAACATATGAGATAAAGTAGGTTAAAGTAAACAGGAATAAGTATAAATACACAACAGCAAACTTAAAAACCACTCTAACTCTAAGTAGACAACAGCTCTTCTTATTTAGCAGTAAACAATATAAAATGACACAAAGTAGTGCAACTTTACATAACAGAGTTATGACACATACAGGACGTTGCGGCGACTAGCCTTCATCAGCAAACAAACACATACACAAAACACAACATATGGTCACGGAGATCTCCGGTGACTACATTAAGATGTGACGACAAGACGAGAAGAATAAAAGGATGAAAAAATGAAAGCAGTGAAGAGAAAATAAATATTTGAAAAAATGTTCCTACTTACCTCAGAATTCCAAGCTGTGTGTTCCAATTTTCATTTTCTCTTCATTGCTTTCATTTTTTCATCTTTTTATTCTTCTCATCCTGTCATCACGTCTTAGTGTAGTCACCTGAGATCTTCTCCATGACTATATGTTGTGTTTTGTGTATGTGTTTGTTTGCTGATGAGGGCTAGTCGCCGCAACGTCTTTTATATGTCGTAATTCTGTTATGTAAAGCTGCACTACTTTGTGTCATTTTATGTTGTTTACATTTTCACAGCTTTACCACAGTTCCACCAAATTTTATTTAGTAGTAGTCTGTTGTCCATTTCTTATACTTGCATACCAGAAACAATAATAGAAATATTTAGGTCAATTCAGTTTATTTCTATAGCTTCACCAGCTGTATCAAGAAGATAGCTATGCCTTGACTCTTGATACAATGTTATTTAAAACTAACCTGCCCAGGACAGTAAGAGTTAACTAATTAAGTGCCATGGGATGATTAATTGTCTTAAGTGACTGCCCATATCTGCCATAGGCTTAAATGTCGCCAAAATGTTGTCATTGCAAAATGTTGTCTCAATTAAAATATCAATACAGTAGTTTTTTCCTAAGCAACCTTCTTACATTTGATATATAATACAACATGTCTGCTACCATATTAACAACTTTTAGGTCATAACTGTGACACACCCCTACTTCCCATTTTCCGCCATCCATTTTTGTATCGTCCAAACCTACTTTTTGTTTGGCACTGAATCTGTTAACTACATTTTACACGGTCTTGTTAATGTTTGCTTGCTACTGAATTTCCAATCACTGTCTGAGCCCGTATTTGTAAAAAGAAAATATGCTGGCCCTTGAATTATTTTTAGATTATTTTCTATCTCTAATAATGTGTATATATTCAAAAAGTGTATGGCATAAATTTTAAGTTTGACACTTGATCCTTCCATGGTTAGCAGATGGATATTAATATAATTACATTATCATGTTCACTAGTTCCCCAGTGTGTATAAAAATAAACCCTCCTGGTCTGGGGAAGTCTGTCTATTTGTCTATCTGTCGCACTCTCTGTTTATTTCTTCCTCTTTCTCCTTTTGCAATTAAAGTTTATTCGTTCTCCCATGCCTCTCCCTCTCCCTCTCCTTTTGCAAATAAAGTTTGTTTGCTCTCCCATGCCTCTGCCTCTCTCACACCTCTCTCTCTCTCTCTCTCTCTTACACACACACACACCAACAAATCTATTTTCTGTTTTTATCATCACCATCATCAAGTGCCCTGGTAGCTGGTGTAGGTGTTCATGGCTCTCCACAGCTCTCAGCCTTTGGTTAATTAGTTAGTCGATAGATCATCCTTACACATCGAACCATTCAGTCCATAAGTGCTCGGATCCCCTCCTCAGCAAATCCCGCAGCATGTAGCGGCTCACGACACCAGTTCTGTGTTGGTTTATTACTCTTCTTTGGCTTCTGCGTAGTGTTCTTGTTTGGCCCCACCTCTTTTAACTTGCTGTTCTCGCAGCCTGACCATCGTTGTAGATTCCCAGTCATCACTTGGTTCTCGTAAATGACTTCTCGTAGAGCATTCAGAATGTCTGCCTGGTCCATGGCTCGTCCACCTTCCACAATAGCCCTACCTGCAAGCCTGTCAGCCTGTTCATTCCCTTGTACACCCGCATGCCCTGGCGTGAAGATGAAACTAATCTTTGCCAGCCAAGACCGCTCCAGAGGCAGCAGCCACTCTCTTCGGACCCATCCCATCTTTATCCTCCTGAGCATACTCATTGAGTCACTAAGGACACATGCCCGATTGAATGTCTGTGTCTCGAGCCATATTATTACTTTACTTGCTGCCATGACTTCCATAGTAAGGCTGCTTCTCACTCCTTGGATGACCGATCCATCCGTGTCAATGACAGCATTATCCTCTAAAGAATTCTCGAAGATCAGAGCCTGTACTTCCGCCTCTACTGCAGCTGGATTTTCTTGTCTGCATTTCCTGTCTAGTTGGATGCACACTGAAAAAGATGTTCAGAACTCTGTTGGCACTTGTACCCACTCCTCGCCAGGTTCTAAGTCCTCAAGTGAACACGCCTGCTGAAGAAAGTCTTCGGCTTGACCCATCCATGACTTTCCTCTGTTTAACCTGCTGCCCTTTACCTTCTTAACTTGTGCTTGACAAATTTGTATTCTGTCCCTCATGGTTAGAAAATCAAGAAGGTAGCGCATTGCCCTGCATGCTGTATCTCTTTTACATCCAAGAATAATGCGCATGGCTTCATTCTGTATCCTTTCCATCCTTTCTATCTGCTTATGGCTGAGAGTCAGGATCGCCATCGCACACTCCAAAACAGAAAGGACCAGACCCTCGTAAAGAAGACATAGATGGCGCTGCTCACAGTTTGCCACCGCCATCACCCGCATCACAGCCAAACCCCGCTTGGCCTTTGTTATCACCTGGTCTACGTGCTGAGTATAAGCTAGGCTTCGATCAAATCGTATCCCCGGGTAATTCATTGCCTGAGTTCTTTCCACCGTCTCTGAACCCAGATTTACAGTTGGCATTGGGGTGTTGACAATATGGTTATTCAAAGAGAACCATGTCACTGTTGCTTTTGTTGGGTTGACCATTGCCCCAGCTTCAATACACCAAGTGCTTATGCGATTGAGTTTGGTTTGTAGTTCCACAGCAACCTGATCTCTATCCTTACCCTGACAATACGCTACCTTTGATTTGTTCGCTGGTGATTCTCACAGTGTAGGCGTTGAACAACACCGGAAATAATGGTAATCCCTGTGGTAGGCCTGGATATGTTGTTGTTGGTTCTGAAGTCCACCTGCCACATCTAAAAACTACTTTCCGTTGGAAGAGGGCTGCAGCGATCCAACAACGGAGGAACGGACATATTGAGTTCAAGAAGCTGAAGTATTAAAACATCCAATGGTACTCTGTTGTATGCGTCCTCAAGATCAATCGCTGCAGCAACTGTTTCAATGCCTGAGTGGAAACCTTCATAGACATGGGCAAAAACTGCTGCATTGGTCCAGGTTTCTCTTTTTGGATGGTACTCTGCCAGGGTAGGTGGGAAAAACCTTGCTTCTCTAGCTGGCTTGATATTTTTCTGGCAATTAACTACTCCAGCAGCTTGCCTATTGTATTTTGCATGGTTGTTACTCGATATCCCTGAATTTTTGAGTAGTCTTTGCCAGGCTTCGGCAAGGGAATCAGATAGCTGTGTAACCACTCCTCCTTGATGCTAGCACTCCCTATACTGTTGTGGTACGTGTCTGCTAGTTTCTCTAGCTCGTTGTCGGTACACCTATTGATGTCATCATATCTTATGTTATCTGGCCCTGGAGCACTGTTTTTTGATTGTCGAAGCACAGCCTTGATTTCTTTCACTGTCACTGTGTCTTCATCCAAAATTTTCTGAGCCTTGCACCTATCTGAGGTGACCTCCTTGGTGAGATTTCGGCCTCTCATGTCTGTCTGGTTGCTCTGCTCTAGATAGCGTTCAAAGAGGGCTTTGCCCTTGTTCTCGTCAGTCCTCTGCCAGATGAGGTCAGCACCTTGGAAGTCAGAAATACTCTTATTATTGACTACCCCACTCATGCTTTTATGTAATCGCCTGAAAAATTTCAGTGACTTGTCCGTGCTTACTCTTTGACATACCTCTGCCCATTCTCGGTCTTTGGTGTTCTGGATTAACTCTGTTGATGATATTCCTCCATGCCACCAATTCAATCCATCCAGAATAACTTCTCTTGGTATGCCTATGCCTCTCATCCTCTCGATCTTTACAGTTGTCATGATGTTCTCCAATGCCTCTCTTCTCATCACATGACCAAATAAAACTGTTTGTCTCTTTCTTATTGTTGTTTATAATGTCTCTAATTTCATTAGCCTCTTTCAGGCAGTCGTTGTTAGTTACTTTGGTAGTCCAAGGTATTCGCAACATTCGTCTCCGGAACCACATCTCTATTGCTTCCAAGCTCTTCCTAATTTGTTCATTTACATTCCAAGATTCATTGCCATCCAGCAAAACTGTCTCTATATAGCATTTCAGCACTTCTTCTTACATTCAATGACAGTGACTTATTGCATAAGATACTCTTTATTTCCTGGAATGCAGCTTTTGCTTGCCCTACTCTGCTCTTAATCTGTTTCTGTGTTCTACATTATTTCTTTGACTGCTGTAGTTTTCTAGGCATCTGTAAAGAATGTAGTCTGCCATTACTTTCCTTCTTGGCAGTAACCATACTTTTCAGAGATCATACCCATTGTCTCTATATAGAGACCCTATACCTACTGTTGAGACCATAATCAACAACTGTCTGTCAACTTTCTGAAGCACAGTCGACCACATTTTTATTGGCAGGAGTAGGCAAAACTAAAAATAATGCACGAGCACCTCCTTTCTCTTAGGAGCCAGCATACATTTTTGTTTAAATACGCGTTTAAATATCCATGAATTTTAGGCTGCAGGTAAAAATTTCCAGGTTCTATGGCAGCTGCGCACCCTGTATTTGTCTACCCTTGTTTATTGGTCTGTATGTTTTCCATCTTGCAAAAGGCTGTTTTTGCCATTGTAAAAGGCTGTTTTTGCCATGACAAGTCTTGTTCTAATCTCTCTACAAGGCATCTTCTGTCAGATGTTACATCAGGAATAGTCACAACATATGGTGAGTCAGTTACTTAGTCTAGAGTTAGAATTTAATTGTAAGGAAACAAAAATAATGATCATCTGCAAGAAAAAAAATGCCACAGTATACCGCAGACTATTACCAAATCTTGAAGACATTAATGTAACAATTTGGTAATTTATGGCTAAGAACAGTACCACTGTCTATACCGCAGACTATTACCAAATCTTGAAGACGTTAATGCAACAATTTGGTAATTTATGGCTAAGAACTGTACCACTGTCTATACCGCAGACTATTACCAAATCTTGAAGACGTTAATGCAACAATTTGGTAATTTATGGCTAACAACAATACCACAGTCTATACCGCAGACTATTACCAAATCTTGAAGACGTTAATGCAACAATTTGGTAATTTATGGCTAACAACAATACCACAGTCTATACCGCAGACTATTACCAAATCTTGAAGACATTAATGCAACAATTTGGTAATTTATGGCTAAGAAACATACCACTGGCTGTTCCAGGCCAGTGGGTGTAAGAAGAAAAGAACGAGCTGATAGGCTTGCGAGCCAGGCTACTGCGGAAAGTGGGTGAGCAATGGACCTGACTGATACATTGAATACCATCAGAAGTGATGGAAGTGGAGGCAGTCACTGCGGCTCTCCGCTGGATGGAGAATACGACACACACACACATCGTGATTGTAACTGACTCAAAAAGCATGCTGACGAGGGTGAGGACGGGCAGACTTCGTGCGGAGTGGCTTGCTTCACTTCGGAGGTCACGGGTGACAAGCATCGCCTGGATCTTTTCTCCGGGGCATGCTGGTGTGCTGGGAAATGAACAGGCGGACAGATTGGCTGGCTCTGCAGAACTTGGTGGAGTATTGATACATAACAAGGCAGACATGGTTGCGGCCTTGTGGGAACACGTGCACACCTTGGAGGAGCAAATGGATTACCATGGTCTGGCAAGAATGAGACAACGAGGAGTGACGAAGGGATCTGGCTGATGCTCAACGCTCAGAGGAAAGGCGAGACGGAGTTATAATCAGATTGCTACTGGTACTATTAGTGTTGGAACTCTTCGCTGGCTGCTGGGGATGGGGACGGAGCACTTATGGGAATGCCCCGAATGCTGTGATGTCGATTCCTAAATCAATCAATCAATCAATCAATACCATCAGAGAGGCAAGACGTTTACATGAATTGTTTATTTTTGGTGCCTACTTGCATTGAACTTGAGCGTAGTCCATACACACTACCTCTAGTAGCACTGGACTGTATTTTGCTTGTGGATTAGCTTTCCCTGTTAAGTGTATCTTGCCATCTGGTGAACCCACTCTGACTTCAGAGGTACTTGTAATTTACGTCCCCAAGACAAAGACGAAAAGTCAACATTTTAGTCCAACTGACCGGTATAGGGGTTGAACCCCCTTCCTCAGCATCAGCACATCGGATGTTTAAGAGCAAGTGCTCTTATCTATTCGGCCATGCTGACCTCCATTACATGAATGAAGTGATGACTGTGGACCTGCAATTTGGACCAGACTGCAAGAACATGAAATCACAACATGTGGTCCAGACAAGAGGGCAGCCAAAATAGCATAGTCAACAAACACAGAGCTGGTGTCATCAGCCGCTGCTTGCTGAGGGACATAACTGAGAAGGAAAGCACTTATGGACTGAATGGTTGATGAATGGTTGGATGTGCCATGATGCTAACCTAATGACTAAGTAACTAGCTGTTATGACTGTTCCAAGCACTTATGAACTGAATGTTTTGGTGTGCAGTGAGGGTAATCTAAAGACTACGTAACTAACTGTTATGACTGTTCCAAGATACTTGTATCCATCCTTTTAAAAACTGTCTCATTTGCTTTGATGTTATTGTGGTATGTATTTGTGTCGTGGAGATGACCATATTTTCAATTTCCCATTTCTAACCGTAGTTGTACAGTAACAGCATTCACTAAATGCTGCAGGCCTTAAATAAAAGACCAGTATCTATGGCTGGCAGTTTTTCACAACCCTTTGTTTTATCTTGGTTATGATTGTTAAATATCCCCATCACAGCCATTATGTTAGTTAATTAATCGCGGTTTTAACTTCACAGCAGAGGGTCACCCCCATAATGCTCCGTTCCTGTGCCAGTGAATATCGCACAAAATGCCCCTCACTGCCCCATCAGAAGAGAGGAAAAGACAGCGGTACCGACAGCCCAAAAGCACTCACAGTGGCAAGTACATGCATAAGGCTGCTGGAGAATCTTCCGGGCCAATATGGCGGATAGGCAGTTGAGCTATTAAGGCCTTGGGAAGTGTTTTTGTTTCTGACAATGGCTTGCTTATGCATTTTTCTTATGTTGGACTGGTAGTACATGGTTTCATCGCCTAGCTGAGTTGAGTGCTTGGAGGGACACTGTGAGCTGTGGATAGCCATTATAGATTCAGTAACACTAATTCAAGTGAAGGGCCGTTTTACAAACCTAAAGGCATTATGTATGGCGGTAGCCCCGTATGTCTATAGACCAATCGACTCTCAGTGGGCGATGTGGTCAATATTACCCCAGTCTTTGCTTACCAGGTGATTTCCTGGTACCAATTTTAAGCTCGTTGACCTGGGAGCTTAGACCAATTTTAAAAATATTTCTAAATTGGGATTCGAACACATAACCACCAGGTCATAGATGTAGATAGTGACCATTTGTGTGGACATGATGTGAGGGGAAATTAACTTGAATACTTAGAAACAGCAAGCAAGCTTGTGGAAAAAAAAGCAATGGAAGACAAAGAGATGAACATGGTTTGTCCAAATGGTAAAATCGAGGCAAGAACACACTGATCAAATACTATGGTGATAGTGTTAGATGCCAATCTGTGAACTGCATACTTATTGGCATGGCACATGATGATCATTATTAACCGATTCAGTGCCAAACAAAAAGTCAGTTAGATGCCAATCTGTGAACTGCATACTTATTGGCATGGCACATGATGATCATTATTAACCGATTCAGTGGCAAACAAAAAGTCAGTTAGATGCCAATCTGTGAACTGCATACTTATTGGCATGGCACATGATGATCATTATTAACCGATTCAGTGCCAAACAAAAAGTCAGTTAGATGCCAATCTGTGAACTGCATACTTATTGGCATGGCACATGATGATCATTATTAACCGATTCAGTGCCAAACAAAAAGTCAGATTGGACCAAACATGGTATACAATTAAATGAACAAGTATTATTATGTATATTTCTAACCCTGATCATTGAAATTTCGGAAGATACCACGAAACAAATAAATAACGCTATGACACTAGTATAGGGATATATCGTCCTGTCCAAATGGGAGGTCACATGTGGCGATATATTATCCTTCAGCACTGAATCAGTTAAAAACAGAAACTCGTGGAGACCTGAATTAATGAATAACAAAGGACATTATTTATGTCACATTACGAGTGCTATCCTTCGTTCGCAGCTGTCGGTACCTGACGGTTGAGTATAGCTATGCCTTTCCGGTCGGGCAGGGGGTCATCACAATCTTCATGATGCTCAACTTGTGCCTGTCGACGTTCATGGATCCTGGGATATTCCCCAGAGGTGAGAGAAGATATCAGTGTAATTAAGTCAATTAATATGGTTTAAATTAAGATCTTTACAGTTATTATGTTAACTCATACAGGTCTTAGTCAGATATGACTGAGTTACCATATGACAGTAGACAGTACTGACTGCTTTCTGGTAGCTTCAAATGGTTTTTTTTGTTTTTTTTGTTGTTTTTTTTTTTTGGGGGGGGGGGGGGGGGGGGGGGGGGGGGGGGGGGGGGGGCGCTCCCACCAAACTTGACACCCAACATTATGCCAACAGCTTCTGGTGGAGGGGCTCAATTGAGAGGGTACAAGCTTCATCCTTTTGAAAGGAAATGCAACGTACAGACTAAATGTTATGACAGGTAGACCAGGCCCTAAGTCTTGGTTGGCAGCTGGTCTAAGATGAAAGCTCCAACAGGTGGACAGTTAGAGTATTGCTTTATTGATTTGGCAGCTTCTGCAGCTTGCCTTGTTCCAGACCTTTCCTCTGGAGTAGACTAGGCAGGCTGAGAGGGGGATCATGCTGCATGGGCAACAAATGGTCTCCACAGTTCAGCCCGGGCTTTGTGCTATGGAGAAGTATGACATATTTATTTTTTTTGGAAACACAATCTAGCAATCGTCTGTGAAAACGGCAAGTGCCAATGAGTGACTGGTGTAAATTTTAACCTGTTCTCTACACAATTATTGGTGTGGATGAGGTTATTTGTTGTCCCCAAACTTTCATCAATGTGATTGTTTCATTTACTTGTTTTTATTAGATTTCAAGAAGAAGGAGGCTTATGCAACCCGTATGGAATATATTGTAGAGAAAATAAAGCAAGAAATAAACAGGTTTTTGTTTTATGTGGAGAGATGACAAGATGGGAAGAGGGAGGTCAGCATGGCTGACCGGACAAGCCCTATTGTTCTTAAACATGCGGCATGCTGATGCTGAAGTAGAGGGTTCAACCCCTACACCGATCAGTTGGACTAAAATGTTGAATTCTCGTCCTTGACTTGGGTACATACATTACCAGTACCTCTGAAGGACTGGGTTTGCCCAATAGTGAGGGACACTGGTAATAGGGAAAGCTAATCCATGTGCAAAATTCAGTCCAGTGCTGCTAGAAGCAGTGTGTATGGACTGCACTTCCGTTCAAAGCAAGTGAGCGCACAAATAAAACCCCCAAAATATATAAGTATAGAAACATCAGTGAGGAGACTAAGTACCTACACTAGCCCTTGCAGTCACTGTTTTCTAGGAATAATGCTGCGAATACCTTGGACTGCCAGAGTAACTAATGATTACCTGGAAGAAGTTAATGAAAGTAGAATATTGTATACAAATACCGGGAAGGTTAACCCGGTCAACAAATGCCCACAGAAGTCGGATCTGTCGGCCTAACGGCGCAAGAACGCAGCTCTGCTGTAAACATGCACAACGCAGTCACATCCGGAAAGAAAAAAAAATCTGGATGAACGCAGAAGAAGAAGAAGAAGTATACAAATAGAAGAAGAAGACTGTGTTATTTGGTCATGTAATGAGATGTGACACTACTAAACGAGCTGAACAGTGCATACATGCCTTTGAATATAAATGTTGTAGACAGGTTCTGAGAATATCTTGGATACAGAATAGAACAAATGCATCCGTACGACAAGAACTGAATATTGAAGAAGGTTGGCTACTAAAGATGATGAAACAAAGAAAATTGAAATATTTTGGTCACTTGAAATGTCATGAAAGTTAAGAACAGTCATGGAGGGTTATATGCCTGGGAAGAGAAGAAGGGGAAGGCCAGGTGATCTCCAGATGGGTATATTGGATGCAGGACATCTTGCTGATGACTGAGAAGTTTTCCGGACGATTGTTATGGATCATGGCTGGAAAGAGTGGTAGACAAGGCAGAAGCATGCCGAGAGATATTATTCTGGATGCTGAAGATGGTAGTATAGAGGAAAGATATCCGTATGATTGATCAAGAACACCAGAAACTGAGATCTGTGGAGATACATGCACTCCTACATCATTTGGTAGAGTACATGATTATTATAATGCATTCTCATCATCTCCTCTTGTCCCTCTTGTACCTCGAGGTGTCGAGGTCTATAATAAACAATGGGACAGTGCCCGTTTATGGGCTTCATGTATTGAATTTCCCATGGACTCTGTTACTCTCTCTGTTCATTGTTTACATGGTTGGCCCCTTCTGGTTCCATTTGGTCTAAACATCATTGCTTGTTGTGGTATGCTGTCAGTTGGTAGCCTAGTTATATGGCTGAAACATTGCTGTTTTCTAATGAAATCTAACGCTGCTTTTACCCTCACTTTAGTTTTGATTTCATTATTTCTGATTTTCTCTCTTCTTGATATGTTGAGTATTCATTCTAAGGAGTCTTGTTTCTATTGTTGTAATTTTTCTTATCTCTTTTCCTATCAACACATTGGACAAATGGCACCAACACTAAAGAAACAACATGTATCAGTAGATACTTTTAAAAAGCACTGTACAACACAATATCTTTACCAACTGATGCAGTAATACTGATAAAATATAAATGTTATTGATGTTTCAGGAAGTTATGCTTTCCTGTCCTCAGGGTCACACACATATATGCAAATTTAAAAACAAAATTCTCACCATGAGCACTTGTTCAGCATATGTCACTGCCATCTTAATTCAGTATTTACTTTTTAATAAGGCCAAATATATTCTCCTATATCAAAATGCCCCACGCTTACCTTTGGTCATTGTTTAAATATAATGCAAGATATAGCGAATGACTAAACATACATGTCCCTAAACTTAGGATAGACTTATACAAAACAAGCTGGAGGTCAGCATGGCCGAATGGGTAAGAACAAGTTCTTAAACATCCTATGTGCAGATGCCGAGGTAAGGGGTTCAACCCCTACATTGGACAGTTGGATTAAAATGTTGACTTCTCGTCCTTGACTTAGGGGCGTAAATTACAAGTGGGAGTGGATTTGTTGAGGGCGAGGGACACTGGTATTAGAGAAAACTAATCTACACACAAAATTCAATCCGGTGCTACTAGAAGTATTGTGTATCGTCTACGCTTGAGTTCAAAGCGAGTGAGCGCCCAAAATTAAAGTAAAACACAAGCTTATTGTACTTAGCAGCACATCTGTGGAACAATCTTCCACAGTAACTCAAAGACACCACCAATCCCTGTACATACAGTCACAACCTACTTGAACACTATCTCAGTACAGACTACATGCCCCCTAAAAAGAAAAAAACCAAAAGTAATAATAATAATCTCAAATTACAACTAGTATAATAAACATTCCCCTTACTGTGGCACATTACAGCTACCAAGGTAATTATAATTGCCATGTCAAAAATTAGATTGAGTTTTTAGTGATTTAGTGAATTGATTATTGCACATTTCATGTGTTTTAATGCATATTGTCCTTTTGTTGTCTAAGATTAGCTTCGTAAGTGATGTTGAATGAAAGAATGTAGGAGAAGAATTAGAGAAGAAGGGCAAAATGTCAGACAGGCTGCGTATTCAATTTTTAACCCTTTGAAAATAAAGTTTATTTGATTGTTCGTTTGTTGTTTATTATATTATGACACAGGCAGATTTTTCCAACTTGTGTTGTCAAAATAGCTTTGTGAATTTATCTACTGTTCCAGCCCCAGATGATGAAGCCAAAGACGATGACTTCCGTTCTCCACTGTACAAGAATATCGAGATCCGGGGTGTCCCGACACGCATGAAGTGGTGTACAACGTGCCAGTTTTACCGTCCGCCTCGCAGCTCTCATTGTAGCTCCTGTGATAACTGCATTGATGTGAGTTGTCAAAGTTCATGCTTTGGGCACTTTTTCTTTGCATTGGAGATTCATAATAATCATTGTGGGCCATGCCAGATGGTAGATCATGTTCTTCCACAACCATCTGTTTTTAGTGTGCTTAATAGGTTTTACCATGACCATGAATCACGTCACAATGTGAGTCCACCCAGCATTTTCTCCATCTGTCGACCTTTAATACTAGCTAGCTTTCTGGTTGTTCCTGTGCTGTGACAAAGAGGTTGCGAAGGCAGTTTGCAATACCGCATTCGAAGCACAGCTGCGAGCAGTTTGGAAGCAGACCGCCTTGCACTAGATTTTATACGATGGTATGAGTGGTGGTCATTCATAAAGCAATAGCAGACTATTGAAAATAGACATGCCAAGACATCAGAAACAGTCAAGCAATGCTGAGGTTGAAAGCGGCATGCTGTAAAGGATATGCAACTTCTTCTTCTTCTTTCGTTCGCCTGAAATATGTTTATAACTGCAATGTTGTCTCTTGTATGAATCTAACAGTCTTTTTTTAGTTCACTCAGTGGTCCATAGAGTTTATCTTCCACTGTTGTCTCTCCAGGCCAGATGATTCGCCTGGACATGTTGTAGTTTGGGCAATCCTGGAGTATGTGCTCTGCTGTCTGCGACACCAAACCACATGTGCACATGGCTGAGTCACCAATCTTGAATTTTGTATACATGTGGTTGCGTAATATATGCAACTAACTTTCTTCAGTTGTTACATTTCTCCCAATCTTCTCTTGTTCTTCTTCTGCACTTTATCTCTCGCTGGAGCACAGCCCCTCACCCAATTCATACCAAGCTCTCTGAAGATTTCTTCACGCTTGGCTGGATTTTGCAGCTAAAGTTCTCTGTAGGATAAAAAAAATGGCTTAAAAGTCGAGATGGCTGACTTCATTGCACCTGGTTTTATCCCAGATGGCTCGGTCTCTTTCCGCAGGTCGCCTAATGCAAAACTCCATAGCTCCAGCAACAACCCCCAGGAGTCTCCAAGAAAAATGCACTCGTGAACTGAAAGACGTAGCCCAGAATCGAACCCACAACCATCAGAGTGCGAGGCAAACGGTTTGACCACACTGGCTTTCGCTCCAGCCCTCCTGAAAGGTCACGTCTTATGACTCCCATGGTCGGATTTTACCAACTTTCTTTGTCTTCGTAAATTTGCTTTTTGAACCGTTCTGTAAGGTCTGCCAACTGCCATTTTTCAGTATAGCTTTTGAGTAATGTTTGTGTTTTTGTCTAGTATGTGCTGACCCTTCATCTGCATTGAAGTCAGTAGACCCTACCAGGTGTGTCCACATGTAAGGAAAGTAAGGGCCCTCTTTAGTTCCCTGGGACATTTTGGGTATACAGTGTTGGGTGCATTTTTTTGGCATTTGGTATAGTGCAATATTTTATTTACTTATTTTTTGCAATAGGTCTTATCATTGGAAGTTATAAAAAAATTTCTTGCATGTTAGATATGATAAGTTCTAACATACAGCTGTGAATCCTGAAAAATTTGTAAAATAGGGAAAAAAATCTTTGGAAGCCTTGGAGCTGTGGTTTTATAGAAGAATGATGAAAATTCCTTACACAGCCAAAAGAGTAATCTGGACATTTTGATGGAGACTAAGTTGCAAAGACAGCTCATCACAAACATCAGAAAAAGGCAGTCTTTTTGCTTTGGCCACATTATGAGAATACAAACACTGGAAAATGTGACAACTCGAAAGAATTGTGGACAAAGAGATAGAGGAAGACAGCACAAGAAAATGTGTGCTAATCTTGTGTCATGGCACAGGAGTGCCTATAACAGATCATCTATATTAACCAGCCTATAGACTGCACCAATAAGAGACCAGCTATATTAGTCTGTATATTCTACGCCTGTAAGAGACCACCTATATTAGCCAGCTTATAGACTGCACCTATTAGAGACCACCTATATTATTCTGTATGTGCTACACCTGTAAGAGACCACCTATATTTGCCAGTTTATAGATTGCACCTATTAGAGACCACCTATATTATTCTGTATGTGCTACGCCTGTAAGAGACCACCTATATTAGCCAGCTTATAGACTGCACCTATTAGAGACCACCTATATTATTCTGTATGTGCTACACCTGTAAGATACCACCTATATTTGCCAGTTTATAGATTGCACCTATTAGAGACCACCTATATTATTCTGTATGTGCTACACCTGTAAGATACCACCTATATTTGCCAGTTTATAGATTGCACCTATTAGAGACCACCTATATTATTCTGTATGTGCTACACCTGTAAGATACCACCTATATTTGCCAGTTTATAGATTGCACCTATTAGAGACCACCTATATTATTCTGTATGTGCTACGCCTGTAAGAGACCACCTATATTAGCCAGCTTATAGACTGCACCTATTAGAGACCACCTATATTATTCTGTATGTGCTACACCTGTAAGATACCACCTATATTTGCCAGTTTATAGATTGCACCTATTAGAGACCACCTATATTATTCTGTATGTGCTACACCTGTAAGATACCACCTATATTTGCCAGTTTATAGATTGCACCTATTAGAGACCACCTATATTATTCTGTATGTGCTACACCTGTAAGATACCACCTATATTTGCCAGTTTATAGATTGCACCTATTAGAGACCACCTATATTATTCTGTATGTGCTACACCTGTAAGATACCACCTATATTTGCCAGTTTATAGATTGCACCTATTAGAGACCACCTATATTATTCTGTATGTGCTACACCTGTAAGATACCACCTATATTTGCCAGTTTATAGATTGCACCTATTAGAGACCACCTATATTATTCTGTATGTGCTACACCTGTAAGATACCACCTATATTTGCCAGTTTATAGATTGCACCTATAAGAGACCACCTATATTATTCTGTATGTGCTACACCTGTAAGATACCACCTATATTTGCCAGTTTATAGATTGCACCTATAAGAGACCACCTATATTATTCTGTATGTGCTACACCTGTAAGATACCACCTATATTTGCCAGTTTATAGATTGCACCTATTAGAGACCACCTATATTATTCTGTATGTGCTACACCTGTAAGATACCACCTATATTTGCCAGTTTATAGATTGCACCTATTAGAGACCACCTATATTATTCTGTATGTGCTACACCTGTAAGATACCACCTATATTTGCCAGTTTATAGATTGCACCTATTAGAGACCACCTATATTATTCTGTATGTGCTACACCTGTAAGATACCACCTATATTTGCCAGTTTATAGATTGCACCTATTAGAGACCACCTATATTATTCTGTATGTGCTACACCTGTAAGATACCACCTATATTTGCCAGTTTATAGATTGCACCTATTAGAGACCACCTATATTATTCTGTATGTGCTACACCTGTAAGATACCACCTATATTTGCCAGTTTATAGATTGCACCTATTAGAGACCACCTATATTATTCTGTATGTGCTACACCTGTAAGATACCACCTATATTTGCCAGTTTATAGATTGCACCTATTAGAGACCACCTATATTATTCTGTATGTGCTACACCTGTAAGATACCACCTATATTTGCCAGTTTATAGATTGCACCTATTAGAGACCACCTATATTATTCTGTATGTGCTACACCTGTAAGATACCACCTATATTTGCCAGTTTATAGATTGCACCTATTAGAGACCACCTATATTATTCTGTATGTGCTACACCTGTAAGATACCACCTATATTTGCCAGTTTATAGATTGCACCTATTAGAGACCACCTATATTATTCTGTATGTGCTACACCTGTAAGATACCACCTATATTTGCCAGTTTATATATTGCACCTATTAGAGACCACCTATATTATTCTGTATGTGCTACACCTGTAAGATACCACCTATATTTGCCAGTTTATAGATTGCACCTATTAGAGACCACCTATATTATTCTGTATGTGCTACACCTGTAAGATACCACCTATATTTGCCAGTTTATAGATTGCACCTATAAGAGACCACCTATATTAGCCAGCTTATAGACTGCACCTATAAGTTAGTTAGTTACATATCCTTTACAGGACGTCGCAGTCAACACCAATATTTTTTGCTATTGTGATTCTCTTGGCAAGTTTACGTTAAGTAGTTTGCCATTGCATTCTGAACGACCTGCAGTCTACCATTTCGTTGAAAAAAAAACTTCACAAGGCGGTCTGCTGTCAAATCGCCCACAGCTGTGTCTCGAATGCGGGTATGCTGGATTACAAAATATCAAATGGTTTGGGTGCCTGTCGTTCAGAAAGCAATGGCAAACTACTGAACGTAAACTTGCCCAGGAATCACAAATAGCCAAAAAATGCTGGGGTTGACTGCTATGTCCTGTAAAGGGTATGCAACAACTTGTTTTTAAAATGGACTGCACCTATAAGAGACCACCTATATTAGTATGTCTGTATGCTATACATAAAAGAGACCACCAATATTAACCAGCCTATAGACTGCACTATAAGAGACCACCTATGTCAGCCAGCTTATAGACTGCACTATAAGAGACCACCTACATAAGCAAACCTATAGACTGCACTATAAGAGACCGCCTACATAAGCAAACCTATAGACTGCACTATAAGAGACCGCCTACATATGTCAGCCTATATACTGCACTATAAGAGACCACCTATGTCAGCCAGCTTATAGACTGCACTATAAGAGACCACCTACATAAGCAAACCTATAGACTGCACTATAAGAGACCGCCTACATATGTCAGCCTATAGACTGCACTATAAGAGACCACCTACATATGTCAGCCTATAGACTGAACTATAAGAGACCACCTACATTAACCAGCCTATAGACTGAACTATAAGAGACCACCTATATTAGCCAGCCTATAGACTGCACTATAAGAGACCACTTACATAAGCAAACCTATAGACTGCACTATAAGAGACCGCCTACATATGTCAGCCTATAGACTGCACTATAAGAGACCACCTATGTCAGCCAGCTTATAGACTGCACTATAAGAGACCACCTACATAAGCAAACCTATAGACTGCACTATAAGAGACCGCCTACATATGTCAGCCTATAGACTGCACTATAAGAGACCACCTACATATGTCAGCCTATAGACTGAACTATAAGAGACCACCTACATTAACCAGCCTATAGACTGAACTATAAGAGACCACCTATATTAGCCAGCCTATAGACTGCACTATAAGAGACCACCTATATTAACCAGCCTATAGACTGAACTATAAGAGACCACCTACATATGTCAGCCTATAGACTGCACTATAAGAGACCACCTACATTACCCAGCCTATAGACTGAACTATAAGAGACCACCAATATTAGCCAGCCTATAGACTGCACTATAAGAGACCACCTACATTAACCAGCCTATAGACTGAACTATAAGAGACCACCTACAATAGCCAACCTATAGACTGCACTATAAGAGACCACCTACATAAGCCAGCCTATAAACTACACTATAAGAGACCACCTACATAAGCCAACCTATAGACTGCACTATAAGAGACCACCTACATAAGCCAACCTATAGACTACACTATAAGAGACCACCTACATAAGGCAACCTATAGACTGCACTATAAGAGACCACCTACATAAGCCAGCCTATAGACTACACTATAAGAGACCACCTATATTAGCTGTATGCTGTACCCATTTTCAAATTATAATGCATGATTGTTTGAGCATCACATTTTTGTCACATATAAACAGATATTGTTTTATTTTATTCAGACATTTGATCATCACTGTCCATGGCTGAACAACTGCATTGGTCGCAGAAACTACCGTTACTTTGTGACGTTTTTGTTGACTTTGTGTGTTCACATACTGACCATCTTTGTGCAGTGCGTGATCTACATCATGACCCACAATGACAACTTACTGCGACCTGGGCCCATCATTGCGTATCCTTTTTCCTTCGTAATGCCACAGAATTGTCTTGGGGGTTCGTTTTTTCTCCCAGCCAGGCGGAGTATAAAGAACAAATTGAGTTAATTTGAGTCTCTATAACCCCTACACCGGACAGTCGGACTAAAATGTTGACTTCTCGTCCTTGACTTGGGGACGTAAATTACAAGTATCCCTGAAGTCGGAGTAGGTTCGCCTGATGACGAGGGACACTGCTAATAGGTAAAGCTAATCCACACGCAAAATGCAATCATATGCTACTATAAGCAGCGTGCATGGACTATGCTTGAGTTCAAAGCGAGCGATCACAAAAAATAAGTCTTATTGAAAGCTGTGGTGCTGTGCCGGCAAAGTGGTTGGTGCAATTACCTGCCAGGACAGTGGTCCCAGTTCACCTGCCAACAAGCGCAGGATTTTGCTTTGGCTAGTTTGGTTCTGGGGTAGACCAGCCTCATAACATCGGGAAGAAAATGTGGCGAGGAAGGGAACTGGCCACTCCCACTGTATATGTCATGGCCTAGAATATGTGAAGGCCTAACACTTCAGCCAGCTTCGTGGCGAACGAGTTAGGGACACGGTTTGTAATCCCGCATACTGTGTTCAAAACACAGCTGCGGGTGATTTGCCAGCAGGACTGTATTGCGTTGGTTTTTATAAAATGGTAAGAGTGCTGGTCTGTCAGAAAGCAATGGCAAACTACTGAACGTAAACTTGCCAAGAAATAACAAACAGCCCAAAACATGCTGGGGTTGACTGCAACGTTCTATAAAGGATATGCAACTAACTTTTTAGAACACTTCATACTCCAATGGGATGCTTTTTCTTGAAAGCTGAACTGTAGTTTATTTAAGCAGTTTTTAAAAAAATCACCGTGGAGGTGATTGCTGGACAAGAAATGGTGAAGAAAATGAAGGCGGTGGAGATGTGGATTTGGGGCATGGGGGCAAAAGAAATGGAAAGAGATTGAGGAAATGTTTGGTGGACCATGTTGACAGCATTGTTCTGCAAAGGTCCAGCTCATGGTGATGATTACCATTGCTTTATATCAGCATGATTGGTCAGCCTGGCTGAATGGATAAGAGCGCACTTCCATAATCATCCTGTGTGCTGATGCTGATGTAGCGGGTTCAACCCCTGTACCAGTCATTTGGACTAAAATGTTGACTTTTCGTCCTTGAATTTGGGACGTAAATTGCAAATGCCTCAAAAGTCAGAGTGTATTCGCCTGATGGCGAGGGTTACTGGTAATAGGAAAAGCTAATCCATATGCAATATTCATTCCAGTGCTACTAAAAGTAGCATGAATGAACTAAACTTGAGTTGAAAGCGAGCAAGCGCAACCTTAACAAAAAATCAGCATGATTGAGAAATAAGTAACTGTCATTGTGTTCTGTGCCTGCGTTTCACTTTTTTAAAAATCTCTTTGAACTCAAGCGTAGTCCATACACTTGCTACAACTTCTAGTGCACTGGGCTGATTTTTGTGTGTGGATTAGCTTTTCCATAATACCAGTGTCCTTTGCCATCAAGCTACCCCCACTCCGACTTCAGAGGTACTTGTAATTTATGTCCTCAGGTCAAGGACGATAAGTACACATTTCAGTTTAACTGACAGGTGTAGGGGCTGAACTCACTACCTAGGCATCAGCACACTGGATGTTTAAGAGCTTATTCATTTGACCAGGCTGACCTCCGCTGCGTTCCATAATTGCTGTCAAGGAAACACTTGAAGTATTTTTCCTTAACTGCTGACACAGCATCATTATCAACATCGTCATTGGCCTAGTGTTAGTTCCCGTCTTTGGTTTGACAGGATTCCATATATTTCTAGTCTCAAAGGGCACCACAACAAATGAGCAGGTAGGTTTGCGTTTAGTTGAGTTGACATGATTCCCATATATTTCTAGTCTCAAAGGGCACCACAAAAAATGAACAGGTAAGTTTGTTTTAGAGTTGAGTCAAGAACTGATATAACAGCACTTGGGGCATTCCCTTTCATGCTCCGTCGTCTTCTTCAACAGTCAGCAGCAAGTCCCAATACTAATGATACCAACAGCAGTATGATTATGTGTTTGTCTGGCCTTTCCTCTGAGTCCTGAGTGATGGCCTGATCCTCTATAGTATGTCCACATTTGTTTGCCTTCATTCACGATCAATTATTTTGAAAACTGTCTGTTGCATCGTTATGACATTTTTCCAGCCGTCTTATATTTACCCCCACCAAAGGAATATGTCTTTGATAGGTCCAAAAACAACTTAAATCATTGAAAGCGGCAACATTCCTTTGATGTTTTGCTGAACAACTAGTGATTTCTTGCTAACAAAGTTATTTTTACGGTAATGGGAGACCTGCAAATTCGGATGACACACAAAGGCGTATCCGGATTCGTATGGGAGTGGGTGCAATGAAAGAACTAGCTTAAAATCTACAGGGTCGGCTGCATTGCACCAGGTTTTTATCCCATATGGCTCAGTTTCTTTCCGCAGCGCGAAAAGCGTCGCACAAAGCACGAACTCCGTAGCTCCAGCGACGACCCTCGGGAGTCTCCGAAAAAATGCACTCGTGAAATGAAGGACACGGCCCGGAATCGAACATACAACCTTCGGAGCCTGATTCAGACGGCTTGACCACTTCACCACGGAGAATCCCGAGAGGGGTGCAATGTGTAATATTAGTAAAGACAGAGAATTTACAGAGGCACAGGGTAAATAATTTGTAAATTAACAGGAAAGTAGAAGGAATATATTTCTTACCTTATTTTTCATTTCCTGCTTGTTTCTTCAGCTGATGCTGTAATGTTTAGGGCCTGCAATTCGTCTGAATAGTTGGAGCAAAATATCCCAGTAAGTGTGTACGTAGATTAAGGTCTGCGATCTGCTCAGACCTTAATCTGTGTCGGATGATTCCAGTTGGTTGATGATTGCTCTCAGTTGCATAAAATTCAATCCATCCTTTCTCCAATAGTCCTCTTCCTCTTTCAACACATGGTCCTGACGTTTTTTCCAGTAACTTTTATCAATATTTACTAGCGCGGACAGACAGACAGAAAGGTAGGTAGGTGGGTGGGTTGGTCTGTCGGTGGGTCGGTCGGCCGGCCGGCAGGCAGATAGATAGATCAATAGATAGATATCTATCTATCGGTAGGTCGGCCGGCCGGCAGGCAGATAGATAGATAGACAGACAGACATCGGTAGGACGGTCGGCCGGCAGGTAGGTAGGTAGGTTAGATAGATAGATAGATAGATCCCCGCCAGGAGCCGGGCCGAGCCAGCTAGTTTATTTATATAATCACGTTTCATGAAAGAATCCACAGTTTGACGACACCTCTGAACTACCCCATATAAATTACCTCGGTCTGCCAAAAGCGAAAACCGCGCAGACAAAATTTAAAAAATAGCGGGGGTGTGTCTTGCTGAAACGGTAATACTCTTAAAATGATGGAATGAATGCGGGGGAAATAAAATATATACGGCATATAAACAAACATTGAAATCTGCTGTACAATCTCCAGAACAAAAAATTTTTTGTTGGGTGGACATAATGATAAGGTTATATGCTAAATCTCATCATTTTCCCTCAGTTGGTTACTGAGATATTGAATTTTATATTGAGGCAAAAAAAAAAAAAAAAACACTATAGTCACTCCCTGCAGCACCATTCTCTCCAGGCCACGATGATCTACCTGTTCTTCTGCTCTGCACATACGGTCCTAAATTGCCCTGACCACATCTGCCTTTGCATGCACCAATGCCCCATCATGCACCAATGCCCCACTTACATTGGTTTGATGTCACTAGGATTAGCTGATAAGAAGTAAAGAAGATCTGGGTTTGGTTAGTTTGAAGGCCTCTGGAAGGCTGAAGTTCTAACTCTTACCGAGTTGACTTTCAGGTCACCAGGGGTCTGGAAAGGGCTTGCATCTCGCGGATAAATCAGAGAAAGAGAAATTGAGTAGTTTTAAATATCATAATCACAAGTGGCAGAATTGATGGTGTGGGTAGAAAGCCTTCATCAACAGATAAAAAACAAAAAAGACTAATATAACTATATTTTTTAAAACAATATTTTAAGTCACCTAGCCAAGGTTCTGAAGTTAGAAAAAGCCACTTTTTGGGAGAAAAAATCTAAGTGGGGGTAAGGTAGTCAGTCTCATGGCAACTCTCTTATGTAGCCTCTTATGCCATACAACTGGGGTTAGAATTGTAAGAGGACACAGATTATGATAGTCACTAGGAAGAAGGAAATACCACAGTGTAATATACAAGTAAATGGGAGTATTCTTAAACAAGTGAATTGGTACAATTATCTCAAAACGGTCATAAAATCTGACGGGAGATGCCTCGAAGAAATTAGAAGAAGAATAGCCATGGCGAAGGTAGCCTTCTGCAAGATGAAAATCATACTGACTAATAAAAAGATTTCATTTGCAATAAGACAAAAAGTGTTGGTGTGCTACACAGAACCTATATTTTTGTATGGATGTGAAGCATGGACAATGAGCAGACAAGCTGGAAAACATCTGATGGCTGTGGAAATGTGGTTTCTGAGGAAAATGCAAAGATGGACAGACAGAAAAACCAATGACCAAGTCGTACAAGAAATAAATGTAAACCGCAAACTGATTAGATAAATTAGAGGTAAATTAAATTGTTTGCATATCCTTTACAGGACATTGCTGTCAACATCAGCATCTTTCAGCTGATTGTTGATTTCTTGGCAAGATTACGCTCAGTAGTTTGCCATTGCTTTCTGAGCGGCCGGCTCACATACCCCATAAGTTACCGACGCGATTCGAACCACTGCTGATTCTCACCGTCGTCACATTACTTACGAGAGTATACGAGATTACGGAGACAAGTCGCTAATCTCTAGGCCAGGAAGCCAGCAAATTAGAGGTAGGCAGTCATAATTTTTTGTTTCAAAAGTTTCAAAGAAGTTTCAAAACAGCATGACTTATGTGACAGACTGTTCACTATCAGGTCAGGCACACCAAGTAGTGACCTCAGAGAATTTGTTTCTACAGGAATCCAAGCATTTTATCGGCGCTGGAGAACTTGCATTGAACGCAGTGGTGGCTACCTTGAAAAATTATACATTTGTTCTTTACTTTTTCAGAATATATTCACACACACACAAATAAAAACATTTAAGGTTTTCATTTAAAGTTCCCTCATACATTTTCCCATTTTCTGTCTCCAAAATTTAGGTGACTGGAAAGTTTAAGGGTGGTCCAAATCCATTCACAAGAGGCTGCGTCAGAAACTGCTGTTTTATATTCTATGGACCTCGGTGGCCAAAGTATGTATCCAGTTTGATATTTCTTAAATGTGCCCATGTTATGTGCCTGTCTATATGCATATAACTCATAAGCTGACTGTAAAGGAAATGTCATAGAGAACTGACATTTTGTGTAGTCTTTGTTCCTTTTCTATATAGCCACTACATGAATTGGCACACTTATACCATCACTGCTTGATCTTGAAAAGATCTTGGAAATAGCATACTCATATTTTTCAAACTAAACCAGTTATCCCATGCTAGTATGGCTATTTCATCACTGCAAAATGACATCCTTTGAGATGTTTTTATAAGATTTGGGAAGTGAATGAAGTCTGATGGAGCCAAATCCAGAGAAGGGGGATGAACATGGAAGAATCTCGGTATTCAAATCCTTGACTGCTAACTGCACAAGCGATGCTTTATGAAAGAGCGCATTGTCTTGAAACAGAGGAAGATTTTGAGTGGGCTACCCATGGTCTGGTCAGTCTTCGGACATTGCACTGTCCATTAACTGTGTTGCCACGAGGCAGGTATCTTTCATGAGGACACCTTTGGTATCCCAGAAACGGTCAGCATCACTTTTGCTGCAGATACATGTGCTCTCTGCTTGACAGGTGTTGGGGAGCCCAGGATTTTCCATTGCATATTGGAAATTTTGGATTGGGATTGGTGAACCCAAGTCTCATCTACAATATGGGCATCTGCTAGCGTGGTCATCAAAATGTTTTCAGACTAGCACTTTTTGAGCAGCTGTTGACAGCACACTTTGACATTACCCTTTGTTAGCTTCTGTTCATGTCTCAACAGCCACATAATCCAGTGGGTACACAGTTTTCTCATCTGTCGTGTAAAATTCTGCTAAATGATCTTTCACTCAATTTTACTGTGCAAGCTATCTTCATAGTTGTCATTTTTCAATCCTGGTCACTGATTTTCTTCACTTCTGACATTGGACCCTGAGGACAAGCTCACAGATTAGCAATATTTGAGCGGCAGCACGTAAACTGTCTACAGCAATTTTTGATCGAAGCATACAAAGGCGGGAATCATGAAACACTGGTCCTATCTTCCTGTGTTTGGCTGGGTGGTTGGGGGTTTGTGGGTGGGTGGGTGAGTCTGTGTGGGTTATGGGATGGGTGGGGGTGTGTATGTGTGCCTGGGGGGTGTGAGGGATGTGTAGTGGGTAGGGGATGTGTCTCGTAATATGCATTGTTTGTTTACAACATTCATGTGACAATGTTTTTTTCCTATGTGAATGTATCATGCACTTTTGATGAATGAAAGATGAGTGATTGGAAGGGCCGAATGTAAGACGGGCCTGCACGCTCAATTTGTTACTCTTTGAAAATAAAGTTTGTTTGTTTGGTTCCTGTGTATTTCTGTAGGTGATTCTGCCTATGACATTAGAAATTTTATCATAACCCTGCCCTCTTCATTGTTCTGATAAATCATTAGACCAGCATTTCCCAGTAATAGGATATGTTTCGCCATGCACTGTTGCTGGTGAGCAGGTTGCAGAATTTCTTCATAGTTGATTGTGACTTTTGGTTATGTAGTTTTTGTCAGTCAACATTATTTTTGTTTTAGTTCAGAAAAAGATTTTTATCTTCATTGCATTTTTTTGCTATTTGTAATTGAAACTTATGATTGAAACTATTCTTTGTTTTATTAATGCAGGCTTGTAGGCTATGTTCCAAAGACTAGAACTGTCAAGTTAGACTCCAGTAAAATTACATATACGGCTGCAGAAAACGATGTCAGTATTACTGTCGCTGCCAACTCCAATGGTATACAGTCTGTTGGTAAAAATCACAGTGTAAGTAAAAGCTGTCTGAAAATTAGTGATATATCTAGTTCCATGTGTGGGTAATAGTGGGGTGTGGTCCCACAACAGTGAGCAAGGCATGTGCCCACTTTGGACTGTGTGATCCCACATTGGAGTGTGTGACATGTGGTCCAACACTGAAGTGGGGTTGTTGTCTGACATTGGAGTTGGGGTGTGGTCCCACATTGGAGTGTGTGGAATCTGGTCCCACACTGAGGTAGGGTTGTTGTCTGACATTGAAGTGGGGGTGTGGTTCCATGTTGGAGTGTGGGATTATGCCCACATTGGCGTGCGGAACGGGCACAGCCCCGAAATTATGTCTGATTCTTCTGCTTCTTCCTTGTTCTCTCTTAGACCTCCATGCCAGTAGCTCCAGTAAAAGCAGCAGTTAGTTTGTCTGTATTAAATGTTCTTTGTCTTGGCCTGCTTAAAAGCTGTCAACTCTGTACTGTAGCAATCAGCTTTGCATCTTTCAAGTTTTCTTTTTTTGTTTTCCCTTTTGTAGTTGTTTTGAAATTGTACTGACACATTTTTTTTATAAACTTGTAAAACTGTTTTTGTCAGTAGTTACAACACCATCGGATGGCGAAGTGGCTGATAGATATAGAAATCAGTTTTGTATATGTTTAATAAGCTGTGGTGGTATTGAGAGGAGGCGAGTTAGTTGATGGGGTAGCTATCTCTATAAAATAATAAAATACCTCAAAATACTGTAATTGCCATTGGTAGGTCAGAGACGCCATATATAACCCCTCTTCTTTTTCTTCACGCACACGCACACCACCACCCACCTTTTTTGTTGTTGTTGTTGCTGCCTTGCCAGGGTCATCCTTTTAGATAAAGGCAATTCTTATAGCGCAATCGGCACTCAGTGGGTGGTGTGGTCAGTGTCAGGCCGGCTGCCTTTACTTCCCAAGACATTCTTGGTACCTATTTTAGATTGGGTCGACCCGGGAGCCCAGATCAGTGTTTTTTTAACATCTGTATTGTCCAGCTGTGGATTTAACTCATGAACTCTGTGTCAGCAGGTGATAACTGTCATAAAACTGTCATTTACTGCCAATATAGTACCTTACAGTGTATGGCAGAGGGGTCTTTGAGCCTGAGGAATTAAGGCCGCCTGGCTAGTGCAGTCACCGCGAACTGTGCAGATTAGGACTTTCTTTTTGCCCCCGACAGAAAAAAATCCCACACCTTACCGAGGGATCGAAACCGGATCTCCCAAATGAGAGTCCGGCGTTCTAGCCACTCGGCCAGCCGCTCCTCACAGGTGATAACTTTATGGGAAATTAGCAATGGGAAGACAAAGAGGTAGATACCTGGATGATTTGGCCATGTGGCATGATCTGGACAAGAAAACAGCTCAGATCTGGGAGTGGTGGTCGTGTGAGATTTCAACAGGCTGCCCTGCAGAAAGGGACCGAGTCAAATGGGATAAAACCTGGTGCGATGGAGACGATCCTCTCGCCTATAAACCGCTTTTAAGCATGTGATTTCTTTCTTTGTAAGCACTTTATTTTTTTTATCCAAGCTTGTGTGCATTTTGAATAACTGTTTAATTTCTTTTTTAACTGAGATGGATGATCGAGTGAAATGGTGAATCAAGACCGCCCAGGCTTACCGGCATGGCACATGATGGATGGATGGATGGGTGCCATCATCATCATCATCATCATCATCATCATCACGTACCATGCTGATAAGTGTGGGTGGTCATGTTTATCCTTCTCACATGATCTCTGTGATCTTGTTTCAACTGCCACGTGGCCAAGCCATCCATATATTTACTTCTCTGCCTTTCCTATGGTATTTTACCCTCAATTTTGCCAGCTGTCACCGAGTTCTCTAGTTTATTTCTTCTCATAACGTGCCCGAAAAATGTTGACTGTCTGCGTCTAATTTCTCCAATTCGATTGCGGTTTATCATTTGCTTCTTGTAGGACTTGCTGATTGGTTTTTCTGTCTGTCGATGGTATTCTTTGCATTTTACTCAGAACCACATGGGTGCCGTGGTCCCATGTACCCACCTCGAGCCACATTGGGTATATGATGCTAGAGCCATATTGAGGTTTGAAACTTCCTGTAGCAGCAAGCACACCATATATTTATAGATTACTGTAAACAACATAGACATGTTCTTCATTCCATCTGACTTAGGCAGTTGTTATTTTGTTGCAGCGGGTGTCTTGAGTCCGTTGGTTGGTTGGTTGTGAATTCTCTGGGTGACTCTGTTTTCAGTCCAGTACATTGACGTTCGTGTCATGTGAGCCCCGAAAGGGATTTGTTCCTATCAGTGTTGGGTTGGTGTAGAAAACTGTATCCTAACCCAGTACCATCTGCACAGGACTCTTGCAGAGCTCTCCTTCCTGTAGAATACTGTATCTAGTACCAAAGTACCATCTGCGCAGGACCCTTGCAGAGCTCTCCTTCCAGTAGAAAACTGTATCTAGTACTAAAGTACCATCTGCACAGGACTCCTGCAGAGCTCTCCTTCCTGTAGAAAACTGTATCCTAAACCAGTATCATCTGCACAGGACTCTTGCAGAGCTCTTTTTCCTGTAGAAAACTGTACCTAGTACCAAAGTATCGTCTACACAAGACTCTTACAGAGCTCTCCTTCCTGTAAAAAACTGTACCTAGTACCAAAGTACCGTCTACACAAGACTTACAGAGCTCTCCTTCCTGTAGAAAACTATCTAGTACCAAAGTACGGTCTACACAGGACTCTTACAGAGCTCTCCTTCCTGTAGAAAACTATCTAGTACCAAAGTACCACCTGCACAAGACTTTTGCAGAGCTCTCCTTCCTGTAGAAAACTTATCTAGTACCAAAGTACCGTCTACACAAGACTCTTACAGAGCTCTCCTTCCTGTAGAAAACTATCTAGTACCAAAGTACCGTCTACACAAGACTCTTACAGAGCTCTCCTTCCTGTAGAAAACTGTATCTAGTACCAAAGTACCACCTGCACAAGACTTTTGCAGAGCTCTCCTTCCTGTAGAAAACTTATCTAGTACCAAAGTACCGTCTACACAAGACTCTTACAGAGCTCTCCTTCCTGTAGAAAACTATCTAGTACCAAGGAACCATCTACACAGGACTCTTAGAGAGCTCTCCTTCCTGTAGAAAACTTTATCTAGTACCAAAGTACCATCTGCACAGGACTCTTGCAGAGCTCTGCTCCCCCTCTCCAAGCACAGAAACCAGCAGGAAGGTGAATTTGTATATGCAGAGTCAAGATGAGTCCACAACTGACATTACCGCACTTGGAACATTCCCATACGTGCTCTGTCCTCATTTACAACAGTCCCAATACTAGTGGTACCAGAAAGGCATGGTAGAATGTGACCAGGTCAACATTTTAAAAATTAATAAACAAATTCTGTAGCAAGACCCTGGTATGGGTATGTAAAGTGTTAGGGTCATGATATTCTAATAGGCCTGAGTGCATGAAGGAATAGGCGGCCAGTCTCTCCCTCCCATAGCAGATGTTGAGAGCTAGCTTCGAACCCTCGTTCAGCCATGCTCATGCTATTGTCAGCATATTGTAGATCAAGATTCAGCACAGCGTGAATGGACTGGCCGCTATTAAGACTAGGTAATGTTGCCTGCACAAGTTTTGGTTATTTTATTGTCTGCAGATTCGAACCCAATGCCCAATAGTTTCAGGAGTTCATTACTAGCTGTCAGGGGCATAATCAGTAGCAGGTCCTTTGCGGAACATTGCTCATTATGGCCTGCCTAAAGGTCTTTCGATCCCCTACCAATTCTCCCGCTTTGTACATTTTCATGTCTGCTCTGCTCCATCCATGTCTTTGTGAATGTTATGCATGTTGTCCTACTTGTTGTGCTATGATATAATCAGTAAGGTTCCTGCAGTTGCCATTGGCGGAGGTCAAGATGTGGCGACTTCTTGGATATTGTCTACATAAGGTGTTTATGATTGACATACTTTTTTTCAGGCAAAATTGTATTAATTTGAATAACGGAGACACAAACAATAGATTGTACGATTTATTGCCTGTACGTCTCGTCAGGAACTTACTGCAGAAATCACATAACATAAACTAAAGTCATTAGATTAATCCTTCAAGCTGAAAAATACAACACACATATTCACACAGTAATATGAATTGTCTACCACTGTAATTTTAAACTGATTATCATGTCATAAAAAGTCTATTAATTTCTCTCAATTATTATTTCTGTATCATATACCGAAAGTCCTCATACTTTGACTCTTTCTTTTAACTCCATTTTTGCATTGAAATCTCCCATGATTATTACGATCTCTCTGTTTTTCCCATATGTTTTAAAATCTGTTAAATTAATCACTAAAACATAAATTAATGCTGCAACATCACAGTCTTAATGTTATATGGTGCTAGACCAGTGTTTTTATACACCAATTGGCTGTCTATGGGAGATGAGCGAACGAACGAACTTTATTTTCAAAGGGTCACAAATTGGGCACGCAGGCCCATCTTACATTCGGTCCTTCCAATCACTCATCTTTCATTCATCATTGTGCAAGTTACATTCACATAGGGAAAAAAAAACATTGTGAAATAAATGTTAACATAATCAATGCACATTACCATGCTATGAGACAGACAGGCAGGCATGCAGACACACATACACACGCACATAAACACATACATATAACCCTGCATACATACTCTTACATCATTTACCCACTCACAATCACAAAAACTAAATCATTCATGCAATCATACTCTCTCTCCCTCCCATGCCTGTCAGTATTCAGCCGGCCATCTTTACTTCCCAGGACATCTCTGGGTACACCTGGGCTGGGTTGACCTGGGAGCCCAGGTCAATATTTAAAATCCTAATCCGCCCCAATGTGGATTTAGCTCATGACCACCGGGCATGCAAGCGAACATCTAGCCACTGCGCTGGCTGTGAGCTGCTCACTGTTTCATCTTGGGACTCGCGCATTCCTCGACAACAGACTTGAACAGGAATATGAGTTTGGACTTCTTTGAATACAACGTTACGTCCGGCAGACCTGTTGGCATTTCCAGCCATTTACTTGTGGCTTTGATGACTTTTTTCTCTAACACCTCCATCGCGCTTGTGCACACGTCATAGATGAGTGGGGGGCCATAGCAGCTTCTGGATCTGTATGAACTGGATGAACCAAATCTTGAATTTCCCAATGAGTCTGCTCTTATCAATGGCTTGCAGACCTCTGTTGTCTCACGTATGTGTTGTGCTGCATTCATATCCGTCAAAGAGGAATCGTACACTTGGCCGAGACTCTTGATGGGTTCCTCCATCACTGTGGGAATCACCTGGTTGGCCATCTTTGAATGCATTTGCTGCCACCTTGCTCTTCACGAT
The DNA here is from genome assembly GCA_014155875.1 of Cepaea nemoralis. NCBI lineage: Eukaryota > Metazoa > Mollusca > Gastropoda > Stylommatophora > Helicidae > Cepaea > Cepaea nemoralis. The sequence continues at coordinate 773,492 of JACEFZ010016469.1, read as the reverse complement.
TGACAAGCTTCTCGACTTCTTGGGTTTGAAGCTCATCCTGCACCAGTCGATCAGCTGATCAAGCCTTTGGAGCATGCGGTGAGCATGACTCATCTGGCATCAGGATTGTCGTGTCGTCCATGAAGGCCTTGAGTGGTGACATCCTACATTCTTTCTTGAATCTTGGTCCTTGTACATAGCCGGATGCTGTATCCAGAGCAACCCGCATGACCATGACAAATAGTATCGGTGAAATCGTACATCCCATTGCTATATCCACTTGAAGGTCAATCCATCTCGAGGTAGAGAAATGGAGAGTGAACCCGGAGAAATACTGCTTAAACATCGATGTGATCTCCTCGGGAACGTAGTACATCCTAAGGGTCTGCCACAGCATCTGGTGGGGTACTGACCCTGGCGTTAGCCAGGTGCAACCGTACCATATGCAGGTCTAACTTTTCGCCCTTTGTCTCCGGATAGCTTCCCAGATCATGGTAGCATGTTCCACACCTCCAGGAACTCCCAGCATGCCCCCTTTTTGAACCTGCTTATTGACATACCTGTTTGCGATTATGTACGTCATGATTCTACTAGCCACAAGTGAGAAGAATATTTTGCCCTTGACTTTCAGAAGAGAGATTAGCCTAAACAAGGTAATATTTGCTGTGTTCTGTTCCTTGGGTATGTAGATTCCATTGGCCTTGCTCCACTCCGGACTTATTCGCTGGTGCCTCCACGCAGATCTCAGTATCCGGTGGAGCCTTTTAAGGACGTTTGGACATCGCTTGTACACTATGTACGAGACATTATTAGGACCCGGTGTCGATTTACCTTTTGCCTTCTTCACAACAGCCACAACCATGTTCCACCTCGGGGGCTTGATATTGAAACCTACTGTAGGTTCTTCTGGCCATACCAGACCTATTTCTCCGAGTGGAACGTCGCACTGTGCATCCGAGTACGTGTGTACCAGATGCTCCTCCAGCTTCTCATTCTCAGTGCAGAGATTACCGGATCATGGCTGTTTGAACAAGTTTCTAGCGAATTGGAATGGTTCACGGAAAAATTCCTTACTTGCATGCCCTTTGCCTGTTTCTGCAGAATCATTCTGCTCTGCAGAGGGCGATGTGTTTGGATTTGAGGTGCTCTCATACCTCTCACGGACCCTCTTTTTTCACTTGCATCTGACTTTTTAAATCATTTCCGAGCAGCTCTCTTTTGTGCTTTCATCTCAGCAATTAGCTTTTGCCGCCTGCTCATCTGCGGACTGGTAGCCTTCTTCCTCTCACTGCCACCAAATTGGCGCAGGCAGTGGAGGTATACAGTTTCTCTAAATCTCTTTTTTTCTTGTTCAGTGGTGTCTACTTGGTGTCTTCATCTAATGCTTGGGACAGGATGTTCTCTATTCATCCCTATGCCTCCCTTTCGCAAGTACGCAGGGACTTGATCTTCACACGTGGACCGTCAGACAGGTGCTCGGCTGCACCGCCAGAGCGATCAACTTGAATATTCTCAGCTCTGGGATTCGCCCTTGCTGAGATCTACTACTGACTCACCTGCCACATCAGTGGCAGCGCGATGAGGATCGTCCCGTGGTACACTCATGCATTCTTAAGTCCCGCGTGAATTTGTATCCCCCGCTGCGTGGTGACGCTTTTACCACAGACACAGCCAGCCCGGACATGAGGCTGGAGTCGATGTCCGTGTGTCGTTCCTAGTTGTTACCGTTTGAGCACCAGTGGATCCATCACTCTCCCTTCCCCCTTTTAGTGGATCCTGAGGACATTTATTCACTTGATTTGCCACGACAAGGAAATGCAACCTCAAGACTAAATGTCATGGCAGGGCAGACCAGGCCCTAAACCTTGGTCAGCAACTGGTCATATTAGTTTCAGTGATTACATGAGGCATCATGCATGTGTCTAGATGTGAGGATGTGTGAGTGTGTGGAGGATGTGTGTGAGTGTGGGGATGTGGGAGGGGTGTGTATTTGGATGGGTGGGGGTGGGTGGGGGGATGTGTGTGTGTGGCATAGGTGGGGGTGTGGGTGGATCAGGGATGTGTGGGTTGGGGATATGTGTGTGGTTTGTGGGTGGGGATATGTGGGTGGGAGTATGTGTGTGGTGGGTGGGCGGATGAGGGCGCGGATGTGTGTATGGGTGGAGGATGTGTGGGTTGGTGGGGGGAAGTGTATGTGGGTGGTGGGGTATGTGTTGGATAGTGGAGAGATGTGTGGGGTATGTGTGTGTGGGTCGGAGCGGGATGTGTGTGGTCAAGAGATGTGTGGTTAGGGAATGGGCGGTTGGTGGGTGGGTGGTGGAGGATGTGTGGGTGAATGAGTATGTGTGAGTTGGTGGATGGGTGGGAGATGTGTGTGTGTGGGTGGGAAGATGTCTGTGGTGTGTTGGTTGGGGAGATGTATGGGTGGGGGTATGTGTGTGGTGGGTGGGTTAGGATATCTGTATTGGTGGGGGATATGTGTGTGGGTGTGGGATGTGGGTTAGGGAATGTGTGGGTTGTGTGTGAGTGGATTGGGGATGTATAGGTGTGTGTGAGTGGATTGGGGATGTATAGGTGGGTAGGGAGATAGTGTGGATAGGGAGATGTGTGTTAGTGGGGATGTGTATGTGTGAGTGAATGATGGATGTGTGGGTGGGTGGGTGCAGGATGTGTGGGTTGGTGGGGTGGGTGGGTTCTTAGAGAATGTTGGTGGGGGGGTGTGTGAGTTTGGATGTGTATGTGGGTGGTTGCAGGATGTGTAGGTTGGTGGGGGATGTTTGTGTGGGGTGGGGGGATGTGTGTGGGAGGGGAATGGATGGGTTGGTGTGGTATTGTGTGTCCCTGGGTGTGGGTGGGGTGATGTGTTGGTTGGGTGATGTGTTGGTTGGTGGGAGATGTGCCACATAACGTGGTAATTTACTTTATTTATGTCTACAACATTCAACAACAATTTTTTTTTCTATGTGAATGTATCATGCACTATGGATGAATGAAAGATGAGTGATTGGAAGGGCAGAATGTAAGACGGGCCTGCATTCCCAGTTTGTGACCCTTTTAAAATAAAGTTAAATTGAAAAATTTAATATCTTTCTCACCATCTCTATCTCGCGCTATTTCTTTTGTTCATTGCCCTCTGAATACACCTCTGTGTCTACCTCACCTCTTTCTCCAACTCTCCCTTCTCTCACTGTGTCTCTCTCTCCCTCACCCTCTCTCTCTCTCCCTCACCCTCTCTCATATATACTAATCAACTTCTAGCAAACTATATGCCACGCAGATAACTGAGAGTGTCAGTAGCATCAGGGCAGGCAGTTTCAGTAGTAGCGGGGATGGCAGTGGCACTAGTTTGAGTTAGACATAGCCTCTATGTCAAGGTTTGAGCATCAGTTAAAAGTCCTAATTTTTTGGTTCATTTTTATAATGTTTTCTTAAGGATTGTTAAATTAACTTAGATTGTTGGGTTTTTTTTTGGTTTTTTTCAACATTTGTGTTTTGTTATTTCGTTAATATCACATTATTTCATATCCTACAATGTTTGTGATTATTTGTATATTTTGATTTCAATTATAGTTTTCGGAAATTCTGGCTGAAGGTAAAATTAGTCAATGGTTCATATTAAAGCTGTTTTATTGTGCTGTTGCAAGCTTTCACTGAAGAAAACAATTCTGATGAAACCTTGGAATATATCTGTACCACGCTGTATAGCTCTTTCTGTGCAAAGCAACTCACTGTGTGTTTTTTAGTTATTCTGTACATGAATACACTTTTTCTTAACATCTTGTTTCATCCATTTGTTTTATTAATCAACTCTATCCATCCTAAATGTTGCTTTTACTCCTCTCGCAGTATTCTTTTTTAATTACACTCTTTCACACCAATACATAAAATACTCTTAGCTGTAAATATTAAAGTAGAAATGGCAGGATTATTTAACCTAAACCATATGAAATAGTGAAAGTATTATACCGTGCATAACTATCCATCCATCCATCCTTCATGTGCCATGCCAATAAGCGTGGGCGGTCATGTTTTGCCATCTCACTCGATCACCAGAGTCATGGATCAGCTCCGTGTTTCTGTCTTGACCATGCCATGTGGCAAAGCCATCCAGGTATTTACTTCTTGGTCTTTCCCTTGGTCTCTTCCCTTCAATCTTGCCAGTTGTCACCAAGTTCTCCAATTAATTTCTTCTCATAACATGCCCCAAAAATTTTGACTGTCTTCGTCTAATGTCTCTAATCAGTTTACGATCTTCATTTGCTTCTTGTAGGACTTGTTCATTGGTTTCTTTGTCTGTCCATGGTATTCTTTGCATTTTCCTCAGAAACCACATTTCCACAGCCATCAGATGTTTTTCAGCTTGTCTGCTCAGTGTCCACACTTCACATCCATACAAAAGTACAGGTTCTGTGTAGCACTTCAACACTCTTTTTTTTCTCGTTTCAGTTGATATCTTTTTATTGGTCAGTATGTTTTTCTTCTTGCAAAAGGCTACCTTCACAATGGTAATTCTTGTTCTAATCTCTTCAAGGCATCTCCAAGATAACTGTAGCTATTCACTTGTTTTAAGAATATGCCCATTTACTTGTATATTACATTGTGGTATTTCCTTCTCCTCAGTGATGACCATAATCTGTGTCTTCTTACAATTCAATTCTAACCCGAGTTGTTCACTGTGTACAACAACCGCATCTACTAAATGTTGCAGGTCCTGTTCATTGTCTGCAATCAAGACTGTAAAAAGAACAAGGTGAAAGTATAACACCGTGCATAACTATGGAGAAGGTTAAAAGCACAATGTGAAAGTATAACTGTAGAGAAGGTTAAAAGCACAATGTGAAAGTATAACTGTATGAAGAAGGTTAAAAGCACAATGTGAAAGTATAACTGTAGAGAAGGTTAAAAGCACAATGTGAAAGTATAACTGTAGAGAAGGTTAAAAGCACAATGTGAAAGTATAACTGTATGAAGAAGGTTAAAAGCACAATGTGAAAGTATAACTGTAGAGAAGGTTAAAAGCACAATGTGAAAGTATAACTGTAGAGAAGGTTAAAAGCACAATGTGAAAGTATAACTGTAGAGAAGGTTAAAAGCACAATGTGAAAGTATAACTGTATGAAGAAGGTTAAAAGCACAATGTGAAAGTATAACACAGTACATAACTATGGAGAAGGTTACAAGCACCATGTGAGAGTGTAACATTGTACATAACTATAGACATTATTAAATAATGCAGCTTTACAGAACAGAATTACGACACATACAGGACGTCGCGGCGACTAGCCTTCATCAGCAAACAAATACATGCATGAAAAACAACATATAGTACAAGAGAAGATCCTCCTGTGACTACATTAAGGCATAAAGACAGGATGAGAAGAATAAAAAGATGAAAAAATCAGAGCAGTGAAGAGAAAATTAAAATATGAAGAAAAAAATGTTGTTACTTATCTCAGAGTCTCAGACTGTATTTAGTACCTCAACACTCCTTTTCTCATTTACAAATGACATCTTTTTATTGGTCACTTTGTTCCCCATCTTGCAAAAGGCTACCTTTGCCATGGCAATTCTTTTTCTAATTTCTTCAAGGCATCTCCTATCAGATGCTGTGACTGTTCCGAGATAATTGTACCGATTCACTTGTTGAAGAATATTCCCATTTACTTGTATAATACATTGTGGTATTTCCTTCTTCCTAGAGACGACCATAATCTGTGTCTTCTTACAATTTAATTCTAACCCTAGCTGTTCAGTGTGTAACAACCGCAGCTACTAGATGTTGCAGATCCTGCTCATTGTCTGCTATGGTTGGTTACCCATGGGGACTACCTTTAGGACTTCATAGAAAAATATACATTCCACATCTGAGCTTTTTGATGCTGTTCAACAACAACAAAAAACAAATATTAAAATATATAAAATAGCTTTAATTTGAAAACCTATTTTCTAGATCATGTCTCAGTATGGTTGGATAACTTTTGTTCTTGGTCTTATGTATGCACTGTAAGCATAATAGTTTTTTTTTTTTTAATTTTGTTGTTATAGAAATGACAAAGACAGGCTAGGTTAACGTTTTCACTTGAGTATGACTTTGCTGGTGTCTGGCCTATCTGTGCTTGTGTTCAACACATTCTGTCATACAGTTTTGTCTTAATGAAGTCACTGCTGCGGGTACTCTAGTTTTGGTTGTGTGAGGCTGTAATGAATTTGTGTGTGTGTGTGGGGTGGGGGGGGGGGGGTTGAACTGATCAAAATTAGTGTTTATTTTATGAATGATGGGTCTTAAACACATGCTATCAATATTTTGTTTTGGGTTGGTTTTCTAATTTTAAGCTTTTGCCAGAGCATTGACCTATAACTACTCTTTGCAATTTCCAACTGCCATGGGATTTTGAAACCCTTATCTAAGAAAAACTAGGCATCCAATCAACGACCAAAAGATCAGTTGGAGGTGGAAGGAAAATAAGATCTCTGAGAATGTTGTTGTCTTTAGCTGAATTCAAACACAGCACTTCTTGGGTGGTAATCCATTGTAGTGCAGTTGCCAGCCTGGTTGTCTGCCAGCCCGGTTGTCTGCCAGCCCAGTGGTTATGGGTTCAGATCCACATCCAAGTGGCATCTTAACATTGAGCTGCGCTCCCAAGTCGACCCAGCCTACCTAGGGTACCCAGGTATGTCCTGGGTAGTAAAGTAGATGTATTAACCACAACACTTAATCAGTTTAACATTGGCCATTTCCTGCTATGGTTCTGGGATGTGGTCGCACCACCATATTTTGTAGACTTGAATGCACAGAGGAAACTCTCATAGAAAGCTAGCTTAGTCCCCCAAACTCTGACTGAGCCAAATGTGGCGGCTGAAATCTATGGATACTGCCTGCAGCTGTACTATATATAGGACATGTCACAGCCAACGTCCTTTTTTAGGCTCATTTAGGAATATTAATAATTTGTTACCTGTTTGTTAGTGAGGGGTCTATGATCACTCAGATAGCCCCGAAGTGCTCATCTATACAGATGGATCTGTTGTAAAGCAGCAGAGAAGTGCGTGGGCATTTACAGCCCGTTCAGCGGGCCGAACCTTTCAAGAATCCAGTGGTGCCCACTCTATGACCACGAGCAGCATGACGATGGAGGTGATGGCAGTTACACAGGCTTTCATATGGCTGGAATCACAGCATTATACCAACGTGTGTGTACTAAGTGATTCAATGAGCATGATTCAGAAGGTCGAAGCTGGATCTGTACGTAGACAGTGGACTGAGTCGCTGCGGAAGTCTGTTGTCCGCAAAGTCACCTTCATCTTCGTCCCGGGACATGCGGGAGTCGAGGGAAATGAACGAGCTGATAAATTGGCTGGCTCTGCACCCCCTGTGGATGGCCAGCCCATGGATCGTGCGGATGTTATTAACGCCCTTAAAGATATGGCAAGAACAGAGGATTTTGACGCCAGTGATTCCACATCGCTTTCCAGGATGAAAGACCTGGGAGTAAGAATCGGCACAGCCAGACGCGAGAGGTACATCGGGAAAACAAAGCGCCTCGTCAACCAACACAGAACTGGCACTATTAGCTACCGGACGCTGATGCATATGCTGGGGGGAGGATTTGAGCACCTATGGACATGTCCGGAGTGCAACAAAGATACCCCAACTGATAACTAACTAACTAACTAACTAGTGAGGGGTCACTTTCAGGAATATTAATTATTTTTTATCTGTTTGTTAGTAAGGGATCACATCCTGATTAACAGAAGGTTTTGAAAAGCGTTAAAAGTCGCAAAAACAGTTCCAAATGCAGACTGTTACAGTGATCACAGCTTGATTATAGGCATATTGAAGGTAAAGTTAAAGACAGTCAAGTATACATCAGGAAACGCTAAATATAATCTATGCCCATTAAAAAATGACAAGGAAATACAAGACAATTTTAACATAGAAGTAAAGAACAGTTTTGATGTATTGTCTGATCTAGAGATCTTATTTCAAGATGTAGATGATTAATGGGAAATGTTGAAGAATTCAATCAATTTTGCTGCAGAAACAACTATTCCAAAATTAAAGAAAGTAGGTCGTAAGAAATGGATGGCTGAAAAAATTTTAAGACTAATGGAAACAAGAAGACAATAAAAATAATCCTGACAAACATGATGAGATTCACAGGAAATTGTGTACAGAAGTAAAAGAAGCATGGTTTGAAAATGCATAGAAATTTAAAAACAACAACAGTAAAACTACCAAATTAATGCACAAAAGAATTCAGGAGCTTACTGATAAAAGAACACCTACATAATCAGGCTGCCTGAAAGCAATAGATGGAAAAATCATAATAGAAAAACATGAGATTTTGCGTACATGGTCAGATTATGTGAAAAACCTTTATGATGATACAAGACAAGAACATTATGATATTCGGAGTAATAATGAAGGACCAACAATTATGAAAATAGAAGTTCAGAATGCTCTTAACCATATGAAATCTGTCAAGACCCTGGATCCTGACAACATCTCAACAGAAATGATCAATGCCTTAGAAGAATATGAAATAGATCAAGTCACCAGACTGCTTAACACAATATATGATACTCCTAAATTATGTAATTCTATATTTATTGCAATCCCAAAGAAATCAGGAGCCTTGGAATGTGATCAATATCGAACTATTAGTATAATGAGCCACATCAAAACTTTTGCTAAGAATTATCATGCAAAGAGTTAGGAAGAAAATACAACCCGAAATAGAAGAAGAACAATGTGGGTTTGTAGAAGGCAAGGGCACTGTAAATGCTGTTTTTACACTGAGAACATTAACTGAACGTTCTATAGAAGTAAATAAAGACTTACATCTTTGCTTTATTGACTACACAAAGGCTTTTGATAAAGTGAGACATGTCAACATGATGGAAATGCTTGCAGATCTGCAAATTGATAGGAAAGACCTTAGACTCATAAAAAACATATGTTGGAAACAACAAGCTGCCATAAAGATTGATAATGAATTAGGTCATTATCAGCCTATTAAGAGAGGTGTGAGACAGGGATGTGTAATGTCTCCAGACCTTTTTTCCCTGTACAGTGAAAGTATTTTCAGAAGTGTTGATGATATGAAAGGAATCATCATTGGGGGGCATAACATCAGTAACATTAGATATGTGAATAATACAGTATTGATTGCGGACAATGAGCAGGAGTAATTTAGTAGATGCAATTGTTGCACACAGTGAACAACTTGGGTTAGAATTAAATTGTAAGAAGACATAGATTATGGTCATCATTAGGAAGAATGAAATACCACAAAGTAATATACAAGTAAATGGGAATATTCTTCAACAAGTGAATCGGTACAGTTATCTCGGAACAGTCATAACATCTGATTGATAATCATGTTTCATCAGAGCTGATCCACGACTCTGGTGATCATGTGAGATGGCGAAACATGACCACCCACGCTTATCAGCATGGCTCATGACGATGATAGGCATGAGGCTAGAGTAGTGGCAAGAGATGGAGACACTTGTCATCATGCCATGATGGGAGCATGAGGCTAGAGTAGTGGCAAGAGATAGAGACATTTGTCATCGTGCCATGATGGGAGCAACGCTTTGCAAAAGACCTGCAATAGGGGGGTGATGATTGACAGGCTGAACATAGTTCTGACTACAGCTCTACTGTGAGTGAGATCTTGCCAGTACAAAAGATAAGCTGTGAAGGCTTCTAGTTCCAGGATAAAAAGAAACTTAAATTCCCCACCGGTTGAGAACCACTGTGTTAGACAGATACATTTGAACGGGGAATTTTCATTTCATAGTTCTCATTAAGACGGATAAATTTTAATTTGAAGGGGGTATTTGACACCTTCATAGTTCTCATTTGAAGGGGGTATTTGACACCTTCATAGTTCTCATTAAGATGGATATATTTAAATGAGGAATTTGAAATGTTCATACTTCTCATTAAGATAGATAAATTTGATGGGGAAATTTGACACGTTCATAGTTCTAATTATGATGGAGAAATTTGAATTTGAAGGGGGTATTTGATATGTTCATAGTTCTCATTTAGACAAGTACATTTTAATTTAAAGGGGAATTTGACATGTTAATACATACAAATTTGAAGGGGGAATTTGAGAACATTCCATGCAGCCTGACAAGAAAATACTGCCTGTATGTGTCTGTTTGGGCCATTTGCTTTCTAAGTGTTACATGTTAAAGTTAGTTGCATATCCTTTACGGACGTAGCAGTCAACCCCAGCAATTTTTGGCTGTTCGTGATTCCTGGGAAAGTTTACGTTCAGTAGTTTGCCTTTGCTTTCTGAACGACCGGCACCCATACCATTTCATAAAAAACCAACACAGCTGTGTTTTGAACACAGTATGCTGGATTACAAACTGCATCCATAAGCCCTTCGCCCAGTAGCCAGCTGTGTTTTATGTACTCACTCAAAGATAAGTACATTGTTATAAGTACATTGTTATATGTCCATTGTTTTGAGGCCTTTTTATTCCCTCTGGGCATTGGTTTGGATCTGTTGACAGTAAAAAGCCACTGAGAAAACATGACTCACCCGGTCCTTGTATCAGCCAGTCTGTAGATGCTGTGCCGAATTTTGACCTGGTTACATACTTATATGCCTGTCCACAGATGTGAAATGCCAGTAAAAGTCTGGTTTCTAAACTTGGAGAAGAGAAGGAAAACTGTGCAATGCATTCCCCATAGAAATTGAACTTTGGTATTCGGTTCAGAGAAAAGTCTCTAAACAAACCTGACTTCCATAAACTGCAGGGGCTGAGTGATCTCAATGTATGGTATCCACCTCAAGTGCTGGATGTTCCAGGTTCAAGCCCTGGTGAGGGCCGGGATTTTTTCACCTGGACTTCTAGTAACATTTCCCCTGGTCTCTGGGTAGTGAGATCGTGTATTGTTCATCATCATCATCATGCATGCTTAAATCTCTTGGCAGTTGGAAATCGAAAAACCGTAGCCTAACAGTGCTGCCCGGGCAAAATTTTGAGTTAAAAATCTACCCAAATTATTTCAGGATCCTCGCCGGTGCTACGGAGTTTGTGCACTGAGCTGAGATTCTCCAGGCTCAAGCTTGAGTTAGGAGTAGAACGTAGCACTTATGGGTGCACCTGTGTGCCGTGATGTTGATCCGTCGACTAAACTAAATTATACTTCAATAAATGTAAACCCATTCTCAGGGTTGAGTTGACCTGAACACAAAGGCATTGGATTTCAGAGTTAAAACAGTCTCCCAGAGAATCCACAACCAGCCTGGCCTTCTTCTTCTTCGCTCATCCGGAGTTGTTTTTTTTGTGGATGTGATTGCGTTGTGCCTGTTTACAGCAGAGCTGCGTTCTTGCGCCGTTAGGCCGACACATCCGACTTCTGCGGGCATTTGTTGACCGGGTTAACCTTCCCGGGGGTTTCTTAGGACGTTTGACTCTCACTGTTGTGGTGTTATCTCCCATCCTAGCTGGCCCATATAGAACAGCCAAAGACATCCTGGTCAGCCCTCAAGCCAACACACAGCGCTCTGGTACTGGGCTCACCCAAGGAATCGTCACGTCCTGCACATGGCTGCTTAGCCTCACTTCCGTATATTGGGCCTTCTGTTCACCATAGGCTGTTCTTCCGGAAACCACAAGAATGCAGTGTGCAGATGACATCCACACAGTGAGCTTTCGATTCGGACTTTACGCACAATGGATTTGCTATCCGAGCAATATTCCATTTAGTGCCACTAAGGCACTTTTTCCACCTTTTTTGAAAGCCCACACAGTGAGCTTTTGATTCGGACTTTCCACATAATGAATTTGCTATCCAAGCAATATTCCATTTCGTGCCACTAGGACACTTTTTCCACCTTTTTTGAAAGCCCACACAGTGAGCTTTTGATTCGGACTTTCCACGTAATGGATCTCCTATCCAGCAATATTCCATTTCATGCCTCTGGGAGGCTTTTGTAACCGACATACCTATGGTATGAAGTGTGGCAGTCTGAATACTTCTTCATACACCTTTAAATGTCAACCTGTATGTAGTTAAAGTAAGCTACGGTCAACTTGAGCTTGTTGATATCTCCATAGAGCTTGTCCTCTAATGAAGCAGGTGTGGGCCAAAATATCTTTCTCTGTTCTGCATATATTGGGCAATCCTGAAGCAAATGTTTTGCTGTCATTTTTCCAGTTCGACAATTACATTCATCGGTATCTCCTATCTTTAGTTTATTGAACAAGTGGTATTTCAGCCTGTTATGTCCTGTGCGGAGTCTGAAGATTGCTACTTGTTCTCTTCTGTCGAGTTTGTAATATGCATCATCCTTCTGGTGGCCTGGATGCTCTGATTCCCATTTGGTTCTATAGGTGCTTTTTATCAACCTCTTTGCCTCATTATAGGTTATGTCTATGTCAGGCTGGGGTAGTCGTCCGCCCTCTTTTGCCAGTCTGTCAGCCTCTTCATTTCCAGGTATACTGCAATGTGATGGGATCCACTGTATTACAACTTGTTTGGATTTCTGGCATAGACCATGGAGTGCTGCTCTTAGGTCAGCTATTTCTGTGCTGTTATTGCTCTTCAGTATTGAGACAGCTGACTTTGCATCTGTGAAGATAGCTATTTGCTTCTCTTTATTTTCCTCCATCAAGAGCATTTCTGCTGCAGCTTTCAGAGCCTCTACCTCCGCTTTGAAGTTACTTGAAAACTTTCCAGTTGCCACTGAATGTGTTTTTTTCACTCCATTTTTTAAATTTAGAATTCCTCCTCCTCCATTCTCTATTGAATTTTTAGCTTCCTTCCATGCCTGTGGGACTATTCCTCTCTTCCAACTGTTATTTAGGACTGCTAGTAGTTTCTTCTTTGCCTTGGTGCCAAGTCCTATTAGCATTTCATTTGTGATTCCATCCTTTCCTGGTGATTTCTTCTTTTTTAGGGTATTCATTGCCTGTTCCATTTCTTCCATTGTTAGATTTGCCATCATATATTCTGCTGCTGTCTCTGTATTTGTATGATGTATCTGTTTGTCTTTGATTGCTTTCTTCTGTTCAGTTGTAATATCAATGTGGTTTGCATTTGCATAGTGTTCCATTAGTGCATTTGCAGCCTTTTTTCCTGTAAGCAAGGCATTTCCTTGTTTAATTGTTATTTGTTTGTTGCTAGGTCCTTCATTGTTCATGGCTTTCACTAGTTTCCATAGTTTGTTTCCATCCCTGTCAAAATTCAGGTTTTCTGTTTTTTCCCTTCAACAATCTCTTGTTGTTTGATTTACTGTTCTTTTATATTTTGCTGAGATGGCTTTGAGAGAGATATTCGCTTCAATTGTTTGTTCTCTCTCTGCTGTCTTCCTGGCATCTTCAACTTTGTCCTCCAAACTTTGTAGTTCTTCAGTCCAGTATGGTTTGTAATTTTTCCTCGCTCCTCTTGGAATGGACTCAGTGGCTGCCTGTATTATCGCTCTGTTTAGACTTTCCACCATTTGCTTTATGTTGCCATATCGTGTATTTATGTTTTCACAATATTTGTCTGTTAGTATGGCAAATCTGTCCCAATCTGCTCGTTTGTAATTCCAGCGGGGCAAGGGCTTTTGCTCCTGTGGAACATACTCCATATTCATTACAAGCTTGATTGGTCTGTGATCACTACCTGCTAATTGGTCCAGCACATGGCGATCGATTTTGTGGAGGATGTCTCCTGTGCAGAAAGCTAAGTCTGGAGTAGAAGTGGTAAGCCATCTTCTGGAGTAGAAGCTCGGTGTGTCATCCGCTTTGTTGAGTAGATGGAGATTTGAGTCTATTTCCCAGTCCTCCACTTCATCTCCTCTTTTGTCAGTATCTGGGTATCCCCATCTTTCTGAACGGCTATTAAAGTCTCCGACAATAATGCAGTTTGTGTCAGTTATTTTCATGTTTGAGAGTGTAAGGTCCTTATCTGCTGGGCTATAAAGATTGTAGATTCTTATTTTCACGTCCTTTATCATTATATCAACACCTATAATTTCCGTTTGGTTGTCAGAGATCACAGATACTTCGCTGCAAGGTATTATATTTCGTGTAAGTATTAGAACTCCTCCTTTGTGTCCTTCGCGGTCGAAACGTGTGGCCTGATATCCTCTGACTGAGAATTTGTGATTGGCGTTGAGATGTGTCTCTTGAATGCATGCCACATCTATTCTATCTTTATGAAGACGCTGTGTTAGGGAGTCTTTCTTCTTGTAAACTCCTTCGGCATTCCACTGTAGTATGTTGAGTGTCCGGGGTATTTGGTCAATAGCTCTTAACCTACTCCTCTGTGCCTTGACTCCACAGCACAGGGGAAGGTGACCACCAGTAGTCATGGGACAACTGATTGGAGGTCTATTAACTTTTGGGTTAATTGTAAAGTTCTGAATCTAGATTGGACATCTCCCCTCTAATGTGTCTCCACCTGGCCTATGTCAGAGGGACTTGCATGTTCCAATGACCCCAAGAGCTGTGACGATGGTAGCATAAATACTGGTAGGGTCTCCTATGTTGGACAGGTCAAGGGGTAGGAACCAGATGAAGAGAGCCACAAACCTGCTGCTTTGTAGATAAACAGGGAACAATCAAGGGCAAACCCAACAAAGGCTTGTCGGAGTTGTATGTACTGAGCCACAAGCTTAACAATAGAGTACAACACAACTCACTTGATGGAATGAGGTTAGACGAGAAAGAATACCAGAAGAAGAATCGATACATTTGGGTGGAATACCTTTGTCAGATCTGATCATAGTATTTAATGGGTACCTTTGGGTGGAATACCTTTATCAGGTGTGACTATGGTATTTAATGAGTTCATTTGGGTGGAATACCATGGTATTTAATTAGGTCATTTGGGTGAAATATCTTTGTTAGAGGTAGCTGTGGTAGTGCAGTGGCTAGCATGCCTGTCTGTCAGCCTAGTGGTCATTGGTTCAAACCCCCATCTTGGTGGATTGTTTTAAATTGACCTGAACTTCCAGGTTGACCCAGCTTGATGTGGGAACCAGGTAATTTTCTGGAAAACAAAGACTTCCGGGTTATATTGATCATATCAGCAATCGGGTGCCAATTGGTTTATATTACATAAATAAATTACCTGGTGTGATCATGGTATTTCATGGGTTCATTTGGACGAAATACATTACCAAGTGTATCATGAATTTCATGAGTTCATTTGAGTGAAATACATTGGTATTTCATTGATTTATTTGTTTGAAATAAAATCACTCTTAATGGATTAAATGGCGGGGAAACAGCAAATGTTAATAATGAATTCAGGTGGTCTGAAAATTGGCCACTTTGTAAAGCAAAAGAGAAACCTACAGACAGGTGCAGAGAGAGAAAATACGAAGAGACAGAGTAAAATGTAAAGTGTGTTTACATTCCATTCAGGCATATGAGTGCTAGACTGTCCCCACGCTGAGATGGTGGGGAGTTCACTCTTGGTGAAGGACCCTGATTGTTGATAACGAAATGCCTCTGACAAGGAGTAATGTGGCCATTATTATGCAGGCGCACCTTTATGTTCTCACATTACCCATCTGGTGTCCATTTTATGCGGCTTGTCCAAAAAAAATAATGGGATGTGTTTATGTAGGAACAAATGTGGCGTGATTTTAACTGAATAAGTCATACACTGCGATTATTTTTGTTTTTGTGCCAGATGGAGATAATCGGTAATGCATTAAAATATAATTGCATGTTATTTCATCTGGGCTGAATAAGCCAATGGGTTTCCTGTAGAAAAAATAGGGGAACATAGGATATTGTAGATTTATAAAATATACAATCATATAAAATAGGTGTAGAAGATAAGGGTTACAGTAGAACTAATTTTGTGTCATGAAACTCTATGATAGATAATACATGAACAGTAGGTTGTATATAAAGCCAGGTGATAGATAATGTATGAGCAAAAGATTGGAGATAAAGTTTATGAAAGATAATGTGTGAATAATAGGTTGGAGATATTTGAGCCTGTTATAAGTAATGTGTGAACAATAACTTGGAGAGTGTTAAGCTTATGATAGATAATATATAGCTTGGAGATAATTAAGCTTATGGTAGATAATGTGTGAACAATAGCTTGGAGACAGTAGAGCCTATGAATGCATCTTTTGTTTGATTTATGTTTCAGCTGAGACCCAGAAGTGCCCATGAGCATGATGAATATCTGGACAAGAGCAGTCAGTCTATTGATTGTGAGCCTTCACCACCTGTAGCTCATAAGCAAGGGGGTTCATACACCAACCTGTTCAATGCTGGTGTGAACCAGCTACCTTACCCGACCTCTGTTGGGGCAGCCCTGCAGGTCAACGCTCATCCCAACCACAGGAGACCTGCTTCACCTGCCAGTCAGCAGTCAGCTCAGTCCAGGAACACATCTGAGCGCTCCACAGGCAAGTCCGGCTCTTACAATGTTCAGAACGGGGGGAGTCTTGGGCGACACAAAGCCCCGATTGTGAAGGAGGAGGAAGAGTTCCACCCCCCGGTGGATGATAACCCAGTGTCGGTGAACAGTCCCGGTGTGAAACGGAGCACTTCGTCATCTGGGCCTGGTATTCAGAGCCTGGAGAGGACTTTACCTCCCAGGGCTCCGTCGTCGAAGCCTTCACCAAGAGTGAACTCCCCACCATCTCAGCGTGGGGACAGAAATGTTGGTCGACCTCCACATCCACCTCATTCGCCTTCACCTGCGAGAGGTGGTGTGAAAGACTCTGGGGAATCCGGTATTCCTTCAGCATCTCCAATTAAGGATAGAGCCAAGAATTTTTATCCAAGCCGATCTAGGGAGAATTTAAATAGATCTAGGGAGAATTTAAATAGATCTAGAGAATATCTAAACCGATCAGGAGATTCCTTGTCTGGTAGAAGAGGCTCAGCTGATTACCTGTCAAGCTCCCATGACAAATTAGATGCTGGTCGGGATCAACTCTACAGCTCTAGTGACAAGTCAGCTGCTCGTTATAATACAATAGAAAGGACCAGAGGGGATACCAGTTCCCCTAGGGATGTTTCTCTTAGTAATTCCAGAGGCAGGGACAGAACTGAGTCCAGGGATTATGTTGAAAGATCTGGTAGAAATGACAGCCGATCAAGGGATTCTTCTGATGGTCGGCACAATAGCAGAGATAGGTATTTTACAGAAGGGAGTGCATCAAGGTACAGTGACAAAGACACTTTTGATGATAGTGCCCCTTTACATAGGAGTTCAGAGTTTCATCCTCGGGAAAGGAGTTTGTCCAGGGAGGCTCATCATTCCAGGGATCGGGACAGGTCCAAGAGTTTTGATTTTGACCCACCTCGAGAAAGATCAGCATCAAGGGATAGAGAGAGGGCAGGTGTCAGAGATCGGAGTTTGCCAAGGAACTTATCAGAGTCAACACAAGCAGGATATGGGGATAGCAGCAGTGCTGTTTCTGGCAGTTCATACCAACCAACGTCAGCACTGCAGAATATCTCGGGGTATCATCAGCTGCCTAGCACAAGTATAGGAGTTGGTGGCTTTGGATATCCAGGCGCATCATCAACTGTATCATCAGGCAGCTCACCGCACTCGCCAAAATTTATCCGCTCATCGAACGCTCATCAAACTGTTCATCCCAGCAGCAATGCCCCATCAGTGGGTCCTCTGTCATCCAACGTCTCCACCGTGTCCTCTCGTCTACCCAGCCAGTCCTCATCTGTGTCTTTGCCGCAACAACAGGACAGTCGGCCAATGTCCTTTGTGCGGGCTTTGCAAGTTAGTGATGCTGTGGATATACGTGACAAGCGCATCAGCGAGAGGTTGCGGCGGCAGAGCCAGTCGTCTCGCAAGGAAAATGCTAAGAGTGTTTATGACACGTATGAGGCTTCTGTGTGATGTGATAAATAGCATGTTCTTGTTTAAATATTTATATTGACAATAGCCGATGTGGAACTTCTAGGATTTTCAAAAAGTATGTTAAGAGTGTATTTCAACCCACAAAACTAATTTATCATCATTGATGAGATAGATTTATAATCATTTCTTTTACCTAATTCTTCATGTATTGAAAACAACATTGTGTTCTTGTACTGAATTGTGTGTATTTTTTATTCTGAAATATATTTATATTATACAAACCACAAATGGTTCTCTCCAGAAAGCCAGGTTTATGTAAGAAGTAAAGCAGACAGCTTTCTCTTTTTTAAAAAGGCCAGGTTTATATCATAAGTAAAGTAGACAGTTTTCTCTGTATTTAAAAAAAAAAGTTTATATAAGAAGTAAAGCAGACATTTCTCTCTAGAAAACCAGGTTTGTATCAGAAGTAACGCAGACAGTTCTCTAAAGTAAAAAAACCTAGGTTTATAATAGAAGTAAAGAAGACAGTTCGCTCTTTTTTTAAAAAAAAACCACATTTTTTAACAGAAGCAAAGAAGACATTTCTCTCTAGAAAACCAGATTTATATCAGAAAAAAGGCAGACAGTTCTCTCTTGCGAAAAACCTAGATTTATAACAGAAGTAAAGAAGACAGTTCTCTCTAGAAAACCAGGTTTATATCAGAAGTAAAGCAGACAGTTCTCTCTAGAAAACCAGGTTTATATCAGAAGTAAAGTAGACAGTTCTCTCTAGAAAACCAGGTTTATATCAGAAGTAAAGTAGACAGTTCTCTCTTGAAAACCAGGTTTATATCAAAAGTAAAGCGCACAGTTCTCTCTGGAAAATCAGGTTTATAACAAGAAAAGCAGACAGTTCTCTCTTGCGAGAAACCTAAATTTATAACAGATGTAAAGAAATTTCTCTCTAGAAAACCAGATTTATATCAGAAAAAAGCAGACAGTTCTCTCTTGCGAAAAACCTAGATTTATAACAGAAGTAAAGCAGACAGTTCTCTCTAGAAAACCAGGTTTATATCAGAAGTAAAGCAGACAGTTCTCTCTAGAAAACCAGGTTTATAACAGAAGTAAAGCAGACAGTTCTCTCTTGAAAACCAGGTTTATATCAAAAGTAAAGCAGACAGTTCTCTCTAGAAATTCAGGTTTATAACAAGAAAAGCAGACAGTTCTCTCTTGCGAGAAACCTAAATTTATAACAGAAGTAAAGAAGACAGTTCTTTCTAGAAAACCAGGTTTATATCAGAAGTAAAACAGACAGTTCTCTCTAGAAAACCAGGTTTATAACAGAAGTAAAGCAGACAGTTCTCTCTAGAAAACCAGGTTTATATCAGAAGTAAAACAGACAGTTCTCTCTAGAAAACCAGGTTTATATCAAAAGCAGGGAGTTGAGTACATCTTTTACAGGACATGAAATTAGCCCCATAACTTTTTGACTACTTCGACAATTTTACATGCAGAAGTTTGCCATTGCTTTATAATTAAATGTATACTTGTCTTAATGTTAACTGTTACAAATAGTAAAATAAATAAAGGACCCTGTTACACGCTTTACGGGACATTGGGCATATGGTGCTTGACCCATATTCTGATAGACAATCGGCGATCAGTGTGTGATGTAGTCAGTACCAAGCTGGCTGCCATTGCATTTCTTAGTACATCTTAGGCTAGGTGGATCTGTAAGTGCAAGTTAGTTTTTAAAATCTGTATCCACCGCATTGGGGATCAAACACATGGCCAGTAGGCCAGAGTCTTGCCACTGCGCTGCCATGGTTCCCGTTAACATATAGGGTCTAATGTAAATATAGTTCAATATAACATTTTTTTAACTTGTCTTAACGTTAACTGTTAGAGACATTCTTAAATGTAAAAATGTACACTTGTCTGAAAGTTAACTCTTAATGGATAGAGTTTAAACAGAAATATTTGAAGAGCCCTGCATTCCATCGTAGTATATTGAGATGTGGTTAGGGGAGGTACATAAGAAGATGACCCGTAGAAATAATGCTAGATAGTTTGACAACATGGCTTGAAGGAACATCTGTAAGATAAACAGTTGGCAGCAAGGAAGGCCATGGACTGACATACAGCATGGAATCTAAGAGGAAGAGAGATGTGTTGTTCAGCCTGTACAACACTGATTGCTTTTACTTTGCCAAAATTATGTCTGTATAGAGAGAAAGAGAGTCTCCATGACGAAGTGGTCAAACCGTTTCACTCGGGCTCTGAAGGTTGTTGAGTTAAATTCTGGACCGCATCCTTTGGTTCACAAGTGAAATTTTTCAGAGACTCCTGTGGGTCGTCGCTAGAGCTACGGAGTTCGTGCTTTGTGTGATGCTTTCCTCACTGCGGAAAGAGACCAAGCCATGTGGGATAAAACCCGGTGCAATGAAGTCGACTCTGTCGACTTTTAAGCGACTTTTTTTTAGGGGAGAAAGAAGAATAGACAGCCAACAAAAAGAAGTATAGCCAACTAACAAAGATGAATAGTCAGCCAACAAAGAAATATAGTCAACCGACAAAGAAGTATAGTCAACCAACCAAGAAGAATAATCAACCAACAAAGAAGTATAGTCAACCAACAAAGAAGAATAGTTAACCAACAAAGAAGAATAGTCAACCAACCGAGAAGAATAATTAACCTACAAAAAAGAATAGTCAACCAACAAAGAAGTATAGTCAACCAACCAAGAAGAATAGTCAACCAACCAAGAAGCATAGTCAACCAACCAAGAAGCATAGTCAACCAACCAAGAAGTATAGTCAACCAACAAAGAAGTATAGTCAACCAACAAAGAAGTATAGTCAACCAACCAAGAAGTATAGTCAACCAACCAAGAAGTATAGTCAACCAACCAAGAAGTATAGTCAACCAACAAAGAAGTATAGTCAACCAACAAAGAAGTATAGTCAAACAACAAAGAAGTATAGTCAAACAACAAAGAAGTATAGTCAAACAACAAAGAAGTATAGTCAACCAACAAAGAAGTAGTATTATCAGCTGCTACACATCAGACCACTTATGGACTCAATGGCTGAGTGTGCAGTGAGGATAATTTGATGACTAACTATATCTGTACCCAAACAGGATATGAATGACTGCTGCAGAATTTTGCAAAATGCTGTCCTTGATGATCATGTGATAGTGGATCAGTCACCTAACCTTCTCAGATAAAGACAAAAAATAATTGCGGTGAGCTTTGTTAAAAATTCAGGTAGTCCACTGGACAGTGTAAATTTCAAAATTAAATAGTCCCACTCACAAAAAGAATGTTTAAAGCGTGTGGGATTCTGGAATGCATATGGTGAGATCACATGCCCGAAGCTCCATGTAGACTTGTTAATGATTGGTTGGATTTAGCAGCTAAAGTTTTCTACAGAATGAGGTAGCCAGCCTCGTGCCAACCCTCCTTAGTCATCTCTTATGACATGCTTAGTAGGTTAAAGTGTTATTGTTTCTTTGCTTCCATGTTGGGGCCCTGATAACACACGGGCGAATTTATAAATAACATCTATTTCATGTTGGTGAGGCTGTAAATGGTAACCGTGTCAATGTATTAGTTTAAGATAGCATTTAATGTAACTATAATGGTAAAATTCATTGATTGTAAGATTTCATATCTGCTTTCATGTTTGGGTTTGTGGGTAAAATTTGCATATAACCATGCTGATAAAAAAAAAATATTTTTTATTTGTGAGAATTTGCAAATGTCTTAAGATATCTACTTAAAGATAAAAATGTCATGTAAACATAATGATAAGACTGTTTATTGTAAAATTGTATATTTGTTTGTAAGCTTGGGTATGTGATTGGTTGGTTGGTTGTGAATTCTCTAACAGATTTTGTGTTTTCAATTCTTAAGTTTGATGCACGAGTGTTCAAATCTACTAAAATTGTGAGTTTTCATGCATTAGTGTTTGGATTTGCTAAGATTGTGAGTTTTCAACTCTTTAAGTCTGGTGCATTAGTGTTCAGTTCTACTAAGATTGTGAATCCTGGACAGTTAGTAACAGGCGAAAAAATCCCTTTTTAAAAGATGCTGAAAATTAATTGGACAGCCAAGTTGAGCAATGAGGATGTTTTAAGGGAAGCTGAGTCACAAAGACAACTTACCACAAACATCAGAAAGAGGCAATCATCGTGATTTGGCCACGTTATGAGAAGACAAAAACTGGAGTATATTGTGGCAACCAGAAAGGTTTGCGGAAAGAGAAATGGAGGAAGACAGCGTGAGAAGATTCTTTTCAGTTTTGTGTCATGGCACGGAAGGGAGTCAACACACAAATTGATCCATGATGTCGGAGATCATAATTTGTGGCGAGGCATGATCGCCCATGCCAGTCAGCAAGGCACTGGATGATGAAGATTGTGAGGTTTTGACTCTTAAGCCTGATGCATTAGTGTTCGGATCTACTAAACCCTAACAAGGGCTTTCATATATTGCTGTGAGGTTGGTGTAAAGACTTTTCCTCGACTCTCTACCAAAATACTGTCTCCTTGTGTGGCTGATGCAAAGTCTCTCCAAGCTTATAAACTAGCTAGGTTTGCGAGAGCGGTTCTGGAACTTCACATCTGCAAAAATGTATTATGGTATGTAACCAGGTTGTGATCCATGATTCAGCACAGCGCGCATGAACCAGCTTAGATTAGGCCTAGGTCGGTTTGTTTCCCTCACAGGTCTTGAGTATTTCATTGTCAGCAGGCTTCATGCCAATACCCTGAGGGGGGAAAATATGGCTACGGATCAGATGTCATGTGACAGCGCTAAAGCTTAGCTCCTTTTTTGCTGATGAAGGCTAGTCGTCGCAACAGCCTGTGTTTTCCGTAATTTTGTTCTTTAAAGCTGCATTACTTTATGTTATTTTATATTGTCTTGTTTTTCTTGATATAGATAACTTTTCTTGTAGCCAAAATAATATGATCGTTAATTACTTTATTTGGGTAGATAAGTAAAGTTTATAAAACAAGTTAAAGATCCTTTTCCACACCTGCTGCATATTGGATGTATGGTTCTAAACTCATATGTTTATAACCCAATTGGCACTCATTGGGTGATGTGGTGGCTACATTAAGTTCCCAGACCATTTCCAGGTACCCATTTTAGTCTGGGTTGACCTGAAAGCCCTGCTCAATGTTTTAAAATCCAATTTGAGTCATCATCAACATGTAACTGGCTTGGATGTTCATGCCACTCCACACATTTTGGTCCTTGGTGTTCAGAATCCATTCTCTGACTTATGATCTGTTTAATTTCATGAATTCTTGGGATGATGATGTGGTTTCCCCTGGTCTTCCACAGATCTTGGTCCTTTGTGTTCTGGATCCATTCTCTGACTCTGGTCTATAGAATTTCATGAATTCTTGAGATAATGATGTGGTTTCCCCTTGTCTTCCACAGATCTCAGTCCTTTGTGATCTGGATCCATTCTCTGACTATGATCTGTGGAATTTCATGAATTCTTGGTATGATGATGTGGTTTCCCCTTGTCTTCCACAGATCTCAGTCCTTTGTGTTCTCAATCCATTCTCTGATTCTGATCTGTAGAATTTCTTGAATTCTTGGAATGATAATGTGGTTTCCCCTTGGCTTCCACATCCACACACGGGTATTTTAAGTTTCTGTATTATGTGACCGTCATGATCAGGTTTGTAATTGTAAGAATGCATCCCGCAGAAGTCGGATGTGTCGGCCTAACGGCGCAAGAACGCAGCTCTGCTGTAAACAGGCACAACGCAATCACGTCCGAAAAAAAACTCCGGATGAACGAAGAAGAAGAAGAAGAAGAATGCATAAGTGTCTTGAGGTAGTCACATAAAGATATCCTTATTGCTGGGCTCGTCTTATGTCAACATTAAGGAAATATTAGCCACAAATTCCTCTTTGCTGAAGACCTGTAAACTGTGATTGCCCTATCACATCACTGACCTTTAGCAGGAAGCTTCTGCACAACAATTTATGTTTAATATCCAACTGGCTGTTGGCTACTTTATGCAGGGGTAGAAAAATCCTGGCGTCTGAAAATTTTTACCTGGCGCCTGAATTTACAGTTATTTTCTTGGCTCATATTTGTAACAAAGTGATGCTGGCGCCGGAGAAAAGGGGGCTGGTTTCTTAATTATATTTAGTTTTTTTCTAACTCTGACTATATGTATCTGTACTCTAATAAACAGTCTTCAGACTGCACAGGACACAACAGGCTGAAATATCACATGTTTAATCAACTACATCCATGTTGTAAACAACATAGTTCTGGCAACTCCTGCAAAGGCACAGATGCCAAGTTGCATTGGCTACTGCCTTTCCCTTGGTCAACATCAGTAACGTGGAGAGGGAGAACTTGCTACTGGGCAACAGCTGGTTCTCTGCATTCCATTGCCCAGGCTTATGCCCTGGAGAGGCTACTTCAGCACTGTGTAACAGTGGTGGCACAACAAGAGAAGTAGCAGTAAACTACAGATAGGAGACAGTGGTGTATGTTACTGTAGAACTGATAAAATGACAGCTAAACATTTGCTAGTGTACAACATATACACACAGAGAAGAAGGTTTTGGCCTACGCCTGCTCCATTTGAAGATAAATTCTATGGCGATATCACAACAGGCTCGAGTTGATTGCTGCTTTCTTTGGATTGATTCATATTGAAGTCTGAATGTGTTCGAAGAAGAAGTATTTTTCACTATCTTCTGAGGAAGTCATGTGGTCATGCACTAAGTGTTGTCATGTCAGTGTTGGATGGAAACTTGTGACAGTTTCTGGTGGAGAAATTCTTTCTTTGTTGGGGAAAATGTGAAGACCTCTCAGAAAGTAGCTGTAGGTTGTTGTTCACAGCCCAGCAATGTCCTTACATATGTAATGAAATTGTCACAGAGCTTGTGTAAACAAGAATATGAACATGTTTTAAATATACTAAATGCTTCCCATTTATAAGCCACCTGAAGTGGGTTTGGTATTGTTAACCCAAATTTTGAGTCTATTTCAAGTTGCTTGCGATAATGTTTAATTGTTTGACTTTTTTTGTAGATAATATTTTATGTTTTAAAAAAACAACAGAATTAACAGCTGTTCTGCTTCCACATTCATAGATTTGTGTAGTTCCATGGTATACATTTCATGTGTCTGCTTCTACACTTGTAGATTGTTGTAGTTCTGTGGTAAACATTTCATGTCTGCTGCGACATTCATAGATTGTAGTTCTGTGGTATACATTTCATGTCTGCTTCTACTTTCATAGATTGTAGTTCTGTGGTATACATGTAATGTCTGCTTCTACGTTTGTAGATTGTCATAGTTCTTGTATACATTTCATGTCTGTTTCTACATTCATAGATGGTTGTAGTTCTGTGGTATACATTTCATCTGTCTGCATCTATATTCATAGATTGTTGTAGTTCTGTGGTATACATTTCATGTCTGCTTCTACTTTCATAGATTGTTGTAGTTCTGTGGTATACATTTCATCTGTCTGCATCTATATTCATAGATTGTTGTAGTTCTGTGGTATACATTTCATCTGTCTGCATCTATATTCATAGATTGTTGTAGTTCTGTGGTATACATTTCATCTGTCTGCATCTATATTCATAGATTGTTGTAGTTCTGTGGTATACATTTCATCTGTCTGCTTCTACTTTCATAGATTGTTGTAGTTCTGTGGTAAACATTTCATGTCTGCTTCTACATTTGTAGATTGTCATAGTTCTGTGGTATACATTTCATCTGTCTGCATCTATATTCATAGATTGTCATAGTTCTGTGGTATACATTTCATGTCTGCTTCTACTTTCATAGATTGTTGTAGTTCTGTGGTAAACATTTCATGTCTGCTTCTACATTTGTAGATTGTCATAGTTCTGTGGTATACATTTCATGTCTGCTTCTACTTTCATAGATTATTGTAGTTCTGTGGTATACATTTCATCTGTCTTGCTTCCTCTACATCTTGCTTTGTAGATACTTTTTGTTAACCTGGCTTCGTTTATTGCTTAGAGGATTGATTTTTAGCATGTGTGAATTTGGTGTCACATTTTTTACAAGTGAGTTAATATGTTTGTGTGATTTACAAATAGTGCTCAGTCGGTGATGCTCTGTATATAAATGTCCTGCAAGACCTAATCAGAATGTCTGGTCTCTGGAATCCACGAAGGGCAACAGAGAGTTTGAAGGGCTTGGTTGAGGATATACCACCACACACACACTCACCCTCCCCACACCATATAAGAGAGAGGGGTGGGGATGCTATCATGTGGTGCACACTGGGCCACATTAAATGTCAGGGTGGTTTAGATGGAGCAGTAATAAAGGCATGGTTCCTGAAAGATGAGGCCGCTCAAGGAACAATGGACACCGGACATTAAAGAAATGGATAAAACAAGAGAAGTGTGAAAGATGAGGCAACAGCCGGACATTAAAGAAATGTGGCAGTGGATAAGACAGGAGAAGAGGTGAAAAATGAGGCAACAGCAAGCAAAATGAGCGGTGGACACCAAACATTAAAGAAATGTGACAGTGGATAAGACAGGAGAAGTGGTGAAAATTGAGGCAACAGCCAGATATTAAGGAAATGTGACAGTGGATAAGAAAAGTGGTGAAAGATGAGACAATGGCCAGACATTAAAGAAATGTGGCAGTGGATAAGACAGGAAAAGTGGTGAAAAATGAGGCAACAGCAAGCAAAATGAGAGTTGAACACCAGACATTAAAGAAATGTGACAGTGGATAAGATAGATGTGGTGAAAGATGAGGCAATACACAGACAGTAAAGAAATTTGACAGTGGATAAGACAGGAGAAGTGGTGAAAGATGAGGCAATACACAGACAGTAAAGAAATGTGACAGTGGATAAGACAGGAGATGTGAAAGATGAGGCAATACACAGACAGTAAAGAAATGTGACAGTGGATAAGACAGGAGAAGTGGTGAAAGATGAGGCAATACACAGACAGTAAAGAAATGTGACAGTGGATAAGACAGGAGAAGTGGTGAAAGATCTAGAGCCTTTCTTGCTGGATGTGATATGAGTGTTGTTTTACACATGGCATGCTACATAATGTGGCTCACTGGGGTTTCAGAATAGTGTTTATTGGATTTTGTTTTGTACTTGTCCATTGTTGAAATGAAATGTTTTTGGTGGGATACTTGCATGGTGCGAGCAAGAGAAACTAGTGATTTGGGATATCATGATCTACTTGCCTGTGTGTTCTGCTGCCTTTCAACTCCAAATGGATCATAGCTTCTCAACCAACTCAATCCAAGCTCTTTGTAGACTTGGTTATCTCCTCCTCCTTCGTCTGCACTCATCCGGAATGTTGTTTTAGAAGTAATTGCATTTTCACTGTTTACAGCATAGCTGCGATATTTGCACCTTTCAGCCATCACATCCGACTTCTTCAGGCGTTTGTTGACCGGGTTACCTTCTTGGGACTTGATTGTGATTGGTTGAATTTTGCAATTTATTTTCCAGTCAAGTCTCATGCCAACCTTCCTTACTTGCCTCTTAAGCCATACATCATTGGTTAGAGTGTTGCTTTTCTTTGCTTCCTGTCTGAACATTGCTAGCACCCAGTGTGTTTTCAGGGCCCATAAAAGTAGCAAAGAATGGTAACACTAACCTACCATTCATGTCTGAACAGATTCAATGCCAAATAGAAAGTAGGTTTCTACCAAACAAAAATGGACGGCGGAAAATGGGAAGTGGGGGTGTGTCACAATTATGACTTAAAAATAATGTGGCAGCTGACATGCTGTATTATATATAAAATTACAGGAAGTTTTAATACAATGATTTATCGTCCCATGGCACTTAATCGTTTAAGAGAAGGGTTGTTATGAGACTGGATACCTCATCCCATAGAAAACTTTAACTATGAAATCCAACCAATCATAATCAAGTCTACAAATAGCTTCACATGATTGGTTGAGAGCTTTTACTCCATGGGAGACAAGGCTACAGAAGAACAGGATATGTTACAGGTGAATATTGGTTGTACATGTGCTACTCCACTACAAGATAGAAAGAATGTGTTATTTTTTTAAGATGCAAGAATAGAGAATCCAGGTTTAATGATCCTATCATGACTGATTCAGAGAATATATATATATATATATATATATATATATATATATATATATATATATATATACATATATATATATATATATATATATACACACAGAGTGGGCTGATACTCTTAGATATATAATAAAACTACTAAGTGATTGGTTTATATGAAAGAAGACTGGTCTGTTCAAAACGGATTAGTGGTTGGTTAATTAAATATGTAAGAGATCTGATCAGTGGTTGGTTAAATAAATATGTCAGAGAATGGATTAGTGGTTGGTTAAATATATGTGTAAGTGAACTGATTAGTTATTGGTTAAACAAACAAATAAAATATTGAATCGTGATTGGTTAAGTAAGTATACTAGATAAATGAGTTATTTATTATTGGTTAATTGATATAAGTGAAGTGACTGCTGATTGGTTTAAGTAAATAAGTGATAATCTTCGGGGAGCAAGTTGTTTTGCTTAAACTACTTAATGATGACTTCCATCTCTCGGACAATGTTTGAAACAAGAAGGTCCGATCTGTACCCTTTGTTTCAAATTAGGATTAAACTGCTGATAGATTGATTGTGTTTGTTGTCATTTTCATTTCATGTACTCCTGTGAATTTAGTTGCTTGTAAACCAATCATCTTCCATCAGCTTGTCCAGTGAACAACTTTTCCCCCCACAAAAGTCTTTCGAAATTTCTTTCTGTCATAAGCCGGATATCCTGCCTCTGTTGCTGTCATGTGTCATTTATCTATCACATCTTGCATTCATCTGTGTTGTCTTCCTTTTCTTCACTTCCCCAGTAAGCTGTCCTCCTTAATTGTCTTTCCCAGACATTCATTTCTATTTACATATCCAGAATTTTTTCATTTTCCACAATTTTGACTTTATCACCAGTTTTCCAGTATTAAGTTCTTATTGGCTAAATCTGTTCGTTCTCTTTTTTGTCCAATACATTTCTAATACTCTTCTTCTGTCAGACATATTCAAATGTGTCTGTGTGCATTTCAGTTGATTTGTTAAACTGAAAGGAATATTTTACAACAAATTACAGAACAGTGTACAACACAGAACAGCCACTCCATGAGGAAGAATACCCACAGGACCTCTGGATCCAAGTCTACACAGGTTGCACAAGGTTCTGTTCGAAATGGAGGGGGCGGGAGTGTACATAGAATACCCAAATAATACTAGGGACATAGCCAGAGTACCAACAGGAAAGTATTGCGGTAACTATGATGCAGAAATCCAGACAATCAAGATAGCAACAGAGAAATTACTAAATACCAGCAATGGTACACAACCTGTGGTGCTACTGACAGATGCAAAATCAGTACTCGAGGCGCTCCTGTCTGGGAAATTGCCAGTACTGTGGACACTACTTTCTGGTCACCATACAGTGGATACCATTCCACTGTGGAATACCCAGAAACGAAAGAGCTGACTGATTAACTAAGAAAGGAGCAGTAGAAGAACAACTTGATGTATCCATTACAAACCACCTAAAGAACAGAATGATCAAATCAGTCAGAAAGCCACCAGAACCTGCTCCCGGGAAGGTTAACCTGGTCAACAAATGCCTGCAGACGTCGGATGTGTCGGTCTAACGGCGCAATAACGCAGCTCTTCTGTAAACAGGCACAATGCAATCACGTCCGGAAAAAAAACTCCGGATGAACGAAGAAGAAGCAGAACCTGCTCAAGACGACTACCACTTTATGAACAGACCAGAATAAATAATTATTCTGCATCTCAGAATAGGACACAATAGATTACGCAACCACATGCATACAAAATTCAAGATTAACTAATCAGCCATGCTCAGATGTGGATTGGCACCACAGATAGCAAATCACATATGCCAAGACTGCCCAAAATATGACATATCTAGGCAAACCTTCTGGCCTAGAGAAACGGCAGTGGAAGATAACTCTATGGACCACTGAGTGAACTAAAAAGGACAGTGAAATTCATTCAAGAGACAACATTGCAGTTATATACAAATTTAAAGTGAATGAAAGAAGAAGAAGAAGCTGAATTGTTAATTGTCCAAGTTTTATACGCGTTGTTGCCACAGGAAATATGCATGCTCTTAGTGCTCACTAATGGGGAGATACTAGAACATATGACACGTTTCCCCCATCTTAGAAATGCAATAACATATTATGGCAGAAGTGAAACAGAAATTTTAAAAAATGTAATGACTGTAGAAGGAGTTTGTTGTTAAATAATGTAAGCTCGTGAACATAGAATGAATTTATTTGTATACAATAAGTTAATGACTACAGAACGATGAGGAAATTGTTATATTGTAAAGTCTCACTACGCTATGCATGTAGAACAAATTTGATAATGTCATCACAAAATGTCCTTAAAAATTAAATAATAAAGACTGTTAAGGTCTAACACTGGTTTGTTTTACAAATAATGTAAGCTCGTGACTGTAGAATGAATTTATTGGTATACAATAAGTTAATGACTATAGAACGATGAGGAAATTTTTATATTGTAAAGTCTCACTACACTATGCATGTAGAACAAATTTGATGATGTCATCACAAAATGTCCTTAAAAATTCAATAATAATCACTGCTATGGTCTAACACTGTTTTGGGAAGCTGAAAAGTACCAATGAAGTATTCATTATGCAAATGTCCACCACTAGCTTCAAAACATGACTGTACACGTCTCTTCATATTGTCAAATACCTTCTGCAACGCGTCTGTTATTGTTTCTTGAATGGTAATTCTGATTGCTTCTTTTGGGTCCTCAATTGTGTGTACATTAATTTTGTAATCATTTCCTTTGAAGAAACGCCATAGAATTACTCCAGCAGGCGACTGCCATTTGCTGCATATTGCTTCACGATAGACTTGAGCTATTTTTTGATCACGTCATGTACTTTATTTTTCTAACTTGTTCTACATACAAAGTGTAGTGAGACTTTACAAACATCCTGTATAATGATAAGTTGATGACTATAGAATGAGTTAACTGGTGTACAGTGATAATTTAATGGACAAAATGATCATTTAATACCTGTAGAATGAATTAATTGGTATATAATTATAAGTTAATGACAATAGAATTAGTTTATTGAAATAAAATAAGTTAATGACTATAGTAGAAGGAGTTGATGCCTATGTAATTATAAGTTGATGACTATAGAATGAGTTAATTGGTATACAGTGATCAAATGACAGTTAATGCTAAAAAATGAATTGGTATATAATGATAAATTAATGACCATAGAATGATGAAATAACGACTACAATAAGTTAATTGGTACAGAATAATGAATCTGTGACAATAGAATGACTACATAATTATGAGTAAATTACTACTGAACGATCACGTAAAGGGCCTCGGGGGTAACTTGCAAAGCTCCAGTTGTGCTGTGTTTGAATGATGTTCAGAACTATTTAAAAGTTGTCAACCTTTAAACAGTGTGCAGGAGACAACAGGCTGAAATAATAGCTTGTTTAATAAAGTTGTGAGATTCTGATGAATGTAACTGGAACTGGTCAAATGACATTTGTTGCACGAGTTCCACACACACAGAACAGGGAAAAATATATTGTCCTACACCTGCTCAATTTGAAGACAAAACTCTGGCGTTGTTAACAAGCTCAATGTGATTGCTGCTTTTTTTGGATGTATTCATAATGACGTCTGAAGGTGTATTCAGAAGAAGAGGAACAATTCAAAACGGTGTATTGCCTTAGTGAATGTTAATACAGAAGACACAAACAATATGTTGCACGATATATTGCCTGGCTTATTTCGCTGCGGCTCAGGTGCTTACTGCAGTTATATATCATACGAGGTGAATGGGACATGGAGATCAATGACTGGAAAGCAAAATCAAGGACAAGAGAAAAATGAGATGTCCCAGGAAAAACTACATCACACAAGCATGCAAGGACATTGGGGTACAGATTGATTTCAGGAGAATTGCCGTTGGTCGTTCAGAAAGCAAAGGCAAACTACTGAACGTAAACTTGCCAAGACATCACTAACAGCCAAAAAATGATGAGGTTGACTGAGACGTCCTGTAAAGGATATGCAACTAACTTCTGTCATTCAAATTGATTGATCTACTTTGTGAATAAATTAATGTTTTAATTACAGTTGATAATTGAAACGAACATTTTGATTTCTTTGTGAGTACAATTGTTAAAAAGAAATAAGGTGTGTGACAAAATACCCTAAAAAGGTATTCTTTTTTGCTTGCTCACAGACAGTTGGAGAATCTTATGTATAAAGAGGGAAATGATCATGTGTTTTAAACTGAATGTATTTTAAACATAACAAATAGAGCTTCCTATGACATTGCCTGATTTTTGTAATGTATGTAATCATTGTTTCATATATTTGAAAGAATCTTTATGCATTATCCTAACTGACGTCAAAATGTGTTGATTTATTCTGCAGTTTGTGATATGAGTGTTTGTTTGCAGGTGTTAAAACGGTTACAGTGCAATGTGGTAACATGACTGATTGTGTCCTGGTTTCCCCCAGGCAAAAGCCTGGATTCTGTCCCTAGCTGAAGATGGGGATTTGTTTTAGACCGTGTTCAGCTCAGGGTCTGTGCAGCCTTGAGTAAGGACAAGCTGATCACCTAATGTCATAATATATTTTCTTCTTCTTCTTCTTCTTCTTCTTCTTCTTCTTCTTCTTCTTCTTCTTCTTCTTCTTCTTCTTCTTCTTCTTCTTCTTCCTTCTTCTTCTTCTTCTTCTTCTTCTTCTTCTTCTTCTTCTTCTTCTTCTATTGCTACTTTCTCTCCTCCTTTTTCTCTGTTGTTCTAAGAATGTCTACTCAAGTAGTCTGTCTGTTTGGACATACGTTTCTGTAACTGAGAGCTCTGTGAGACTCCCAAAAAAGAAGCCCTGTATGGATGTTTGTCTCTATGGGTCAGTGTCTGAATATTGTGGTCAGGTATATGTGAAGTTGTATTACATCACACCATCAGTGACTGCTCACCTGGGACTACTTTTACTATACAATTTGTAGAGGGGAGGGCGGTATGTATTGGGCAACTCGTCACATCATCTAAGGGCAATGATTGATTGATTGATTTAGGAACCGACATCACAGCATTTGGGGCATTCCCATAAGCGCTCCGTCCCCATCCACAGCAGCCAGCGAAGAGTTCCAACACTAATAGTACCAGTAGCAATCTTATTATATGTCCGTCTCGCCTTTCCTCTGAGCGTTGATCGTCGGCCAGATCCCCTCGTCACCCCTCGCTGTCGCATTCTTGCCAGACCATGGTGATCCATTTGCTCCTCCGAGGTGTACACATGCTCCCACAAGGCCGCAACCACGTCTGCCTTGTCATGCATCAATACTCCACCAAGTTTTGCCGAGCCAGCCAATCTGTCCGCCTGTTCATTCCCCAGCACACCAGCATGCCCCGGAGAAAAGATCCAGACGATGCTTGTCACCCGTGACTTCCGAAGCGAAGCAAGCCACTCTGCACGAAGCTTGCCTGTCTTCACCCTACTCAGCATGCTTTCTGAGTCAGTTACAATCACGATGTGTGTGTGTATCGTATTCTCCATCCAGCGGAAAGCTGCACTGACCGCCTCCACCTCCATTCTTAAGCTAGATGTTGTGGTATCATATACCAGGCGCTCCTGCACCAAACGTCGACCATTGGCTTTTGCTAAGAACCCCCAGGTACTTCTCCTACCTCTCAAAATCGACCCGTCTGTGTAGATAATCACATCACCTGAGCGAGCATTATCCTGAATTAGTTGCTGGATTTCCACTTCCGTGGCCCCTACTGGCCAGTCCCTGCACTCCCGGCTCAATGTGATTATAACTGCACAAGTCTGATTGCTCCGCTGACACTCTGACCCACTCTTCTCCTCTCCTAATGTTCTCCAAGGGACACACCTGCCTGATCGTATCCTCCGCCTGAGCCATCCATGATTTCCCTCTTATCAGTCGCTGACTCTTAACTGCGTCCAGGGTCTCATGCAACGGGTGATCTGTGTCTGCAGCAACTCTGAGGTATGCCTTCGCCTGCATCACCTTGAGCCTACCTGCAACAGACGGCAAACCAAGGATGTAACGCATACACACAACTGGGGTGTCTCTGGTGCATCCCAGAATGACTCGCATCGCTTCGTTCTGTATGCGCTCTAATTTCACCAGCTGACTCTTTAAGACAGTGAGCAGTCCTAGTCCATAATCAATCACTGAGAGGATCAAGTGCTGGTATAGTGTGAAAAGCATTCTCTGCTCTGTGTCCATTGCAGCCATAGTTTTAAGTGCATTGAGTCCCTTTTGAGACCTTGTCACAACCGTCTCCACATAGTCCTTGAAGGACAGGCTCCTGTCAAATGTTATTCCCAGATACGCCAGTTTGTTCTCTCTGTTGACGCTTCTACCATCTATCGTGAGGCTTGGGACATCAGCTCTCACACTCCTGTTGTCCAGAGAGCACCACAAAACGGCTGCCTTTTCAGGGTGGATGACAGCACTCATTTCAGTGCACCAGTCAATCACATTGTCTAATGTCGCCTGTAGCTCCTGGGCTGTTTGCTCTCTATCTCTCCCCTGCCTATATGCAAGAATATCATCTGCAAATGTTAGTATCCTTCCAACCCCTGGTGCTTCTAGGTTTGCAATCTTGCTCGTATACACATTAAAGAGCACCGGTGAGATTGCTGATCCCTGTGGCAGTCCCGGGGTTAAAATATGTGGCTCTGAGGTTCATGCACCCAGACGGAGAGCAACCCGGCGAGAATGTAGGACGGCTGCTAACCAGTTATCATCTAAGAGTAGAGCTGAGCGAACACCCCTTCCCCACAACCTGCTGCGTTTCTTTTCCAGAAACTATCTGGTGCTCATTTTATGTAGTTGGGGGGGGGGCGCAGGTATTCGAGACTAGGGGGTTAGTACCGCACAATTTAGGAACCACTGTTATGTAGCCAATAAACATGTCTTACACAGATAGAAGCGTATAAACTCATTTCTGTCCAGAGCAGTTGTTACTTCAAATCTTGCTGTCTGAAACTGTATTTACCAAACTGTACAGCATTTTATCTCTTTCTCTTCCGTTTCCTCTCCTCCCGTCCAATGTTGCTGTTGTTATGACATACTGCAGCGCCTCTTCCCCCCCCCCCCTCCCCCCCCCCCCCCCCCCAATCTTCTCATGCTATGCCCAAATAATGTGTACTGCCTTGTTATGTTGCAAGTAACCATTACTCTTTGTGTGTTTACTTCTTTCAAGAGACTATTTTGATCCGTCCATGATGCTCTCATCATTTTTCTATATAGTTAGTTGCACATCCTTTGCAGGACATCGCAGTCAACCCCAGCATTTCTGGGGGGGGGGGGGGCTGTTTGGGATTTCTTGGCAAGATTAGTTTGCCATTGCTGTCTGCACAGTGAAGTCACATGCTTAACACTCGACATCATTAACATCAATATTGACAGGTTACAAGACAATGGCATGGTTATTGTAATGTCTATCACACTTTTAAGGTTTACATTTGAACCCTATCGTATATTTCCTTTCATAGTACTGTGGGAGTCGCGATAGTGTCCTGGCTAGACACCCACCTTGTGGTCACTCGTTGGATATGAATAGGTGCGGATTCGAATTTTAAATCAATTACGCGGGCTCCCAGATCGAAACAGCCTGGGTACCTAAAATGTCTTAGGGAATAAAGATGGCAGTGTGATACTGACATCCTCACGGAGTACCGATTGGTCGATAAAAATATGAGTCTAGCATCATTTATCTATGGCGTACAAAAGGGGTCTTCGTTTCCCATTGATCTTGCCAGTTGCCACGATGTTTTTTCAGTGCCTCTCTTCTCAGTACATCTACCCAGCGAGGATGCCTTAAGACAGCCTTTAGCTGATTCAGAGCCGAACAAAAGGTAGGTTTGGACCAAATACTGTACACAATCACATGAACAAATATAATGTACATGTCAATTCACTCAGCATTGACATTGCGGAAGATGCCACGAAATAAGATAAATGACACGATTACCCTATTAATAGTATGGCGATATATCGTTCTTAAAGGTACGGACGCAATTCGTAATACCGCATACCGTGTTAAAAACACAGCTGCGTTGTTTTTTTCTTTGTTGGTGAAATGGTATAGATGCTGGTCGTTCAGAAATCAATGGTGAACTGTTGAACGTAAACTTGCTCAGGAATCATGAACAGCCAAAAATGCTGGGGTTGACTGCTACGTCCGAAAAGGATGTGCAACTAAAGATATCGTTCTTATGTTCAAATGGGAAGTCATATTTGGCGATATATTATCCTTCGGCACAAAATCAGTTAATGCCATTCTCTGATTGATCTGTAGAATTCCATGAAACCTTGAGAAGATACTGTGGTGGTCTCCCTTCACATCCACACGGGGGTATTTTACTGCTGCCTTTGACTTCGGTTTCTGATTGTCGTCAGTTAGTTAGTTAGTCGACAGATGATCCTCATTGCACATCGAACCACTCAGTTCATAAGTGCTCGGATCCCCTCCTCAGTACATCCTCAGTTAGTTAGTTAGTCGACAGATGATCCTCATTGCACATCGAACCACTCAGTTCATAAGTGCTCGGATCCCCTCCTCAGTACATCCTCAGTTAGTTAGTTAGTCGACAGATGATCCTCATTGCACATCGAACCACTCAGTTCATAAGTGCTCGGATCCCCTCCTCAGTACATCCTGCAGCATGTAGCGGCTCACGACACCAGTTCTATATTGGTTTACTAATCTTCTTTGGTTTCCTGCTTACTTTTCCTGTTAGGCCACACCTCTTTTAACTTGCTGTTCTCGCAGTCTGACCACGGTTGTAAATTCATAGTCGTCACTTGATTTTCGCGGAAGTCTTACTTCACGCAAAGCATTCAGTATATCAGCCTGGTCCATG
Source organism: Cepaea nemoralis (assembly GCA_014155875.1). NCBI lineage: Eukaryota > Metazoa > Mollusca > Gastropoda > Stylommatophora > Helicidae > Cepaea > Cepaea nemoralis. The sequence goes on along the minus strand of JACEFZ010016469.1, from coordinate 736,696 downwards.
GCTCATCCACCCTCCACCGTAGTCTTACCTGCAAGCCTGTCAGTCTGCTCATTTCCTTGTACGCCCGCATGCCCTGACGCGAAAATGAAACTAATCTTTGCCAGTCGTGACCGCCCCAGAGACACCAACCATTGTCTTCGGACCCACCTCATCTTTATCTTCCAAGGCTACAAGCGAGTGCCTTGCTCTGCTCAGCTGCAAACTTGTCCACTTTTATCGGTAAATATTCGGTCCTCGTCTTTGTCTGTGGCTTGGGGGGGGGGGGGGGGGGGGGGGTGGGGGTGTGTGTAGTGAAAGCAGTTTTACACTCCTCCGACAAACAGGGACTGAAAGGTTTAAAGGTTAGATAATCGACTTCATTACATCTGGTTTTATCCTGTGTGACTCAGTCTCTTTCTGCAGGACGACCTACATACAAGAAACGAATGCCCCAGTTCCAGCGATGACCCCATGAAGTCTCCCAGAAAATTGCACTCGTAACCCCAAAGACGGAGTCTAGATTCGAACCCACAACCTCCGGAACGTGAATCAGACGGTGACCATCAGTGTTAGATCAATCAGGTTGTTGTTGTTGTTTGATTGATTGATTTAGGAATCGACATCATAGCATTCGGGGCATTCCCATAAGCGCTCCATCCCCATCCTCAGCAGCCAGCGAAGAGTTCCAACACTAATAGTACCAGCAGCAATCTGATTATATGTCCGTCTCGCCTTTCCTCTGAGCGTTGAGTGTCGGCCAGATCCCCTCGTCACTCCTCGATGTCTCATTCTTGCCAGACCATGGTAATCCATTTGCTCCTCCGAGGTGTGCACGTGCTCCCACAAGGCTGCAACCACGTCTGCCTTGTCATGTATCAATATTCCACCAAGTTCTGCAGAGCCAGCCAATCTGTCCGCCTGTTCATTTCCCAGCACACCTGCATGCTCCGGAGAAAAGATCCAGGTGATGCTTGTCACCCGTGACCTCCGAAGTGAAGCAAGCCACTCCGCACGAAGCCTGCCCGTCCTCACCCTCGTCAGCATGCTTTCTGAGTCAGTTACAATCACGATGTGCGTGTGTGTCATATTCTCCATCCAGCGGAGAACCGCAGTGACTGCCTCCACCTCCATTCTTAAGCTGGATGTTGTGGTATCATATGCCAGGCTCTACTGCCCCAAACGTCGACCATTAGCTTTGGCTATGAACCCCCAGCCACTTCTCTCACCTCTTGACACCGAACCATCTGTGTAAATAATCACATCACCCGAGTGAGCATTGTCCTGAATTAGTTGCTGGATTTCCACTTCCGTGGCCCCTGCTGGCCACTCCCTGCTTAATGTGATTATAACTCTGCACAAGTCTGACTGCTCTGCTGGCACTCTGACCCACTCCTCTCCACGCCTAATGTTCTCCAAGGGGCACACCTGTCTGATCGTATCCTCCGCCTGAGCCATCCATGATTTCCCTCTTATCAGTCGCTGACCCTTAACTGCGTCCAGCGCCTCATGCAGTGGGTAGTCTGTGTCTGCAGCTACTCTGAGGTTTGCCTTCGCCTGCATCACCTTCAGCCAACCAGCAACAGTCGGCAGACCAAGGATGTAATGCATATACACTACTGGGGTGTCTCTAGTGCATCCCAGAATGATCCACATAGCTTCGTTCTGTTGTTGTTTGTCCATCAAGAATGATGATGACCATTCATTTCATCCAGTGGGGTTAAAAGTATGGAGCCGTGAGTTCTAAGATGGCTGATAAGGCCTATTTTGGCTCGAAATGTTCTTTGACAATGTAAACCAGTGTTTCCCAACGTGGGGCCCACGCCCCACAAGGGGACATTTCGATTGTTAAGGGGGGCAATTCGAAAACGGACTCGTCCAGAGTTTAAGTTAACCGTATGGTGACTCTTAGTCACTACTCGAGCTGGGTAAACGTCCAGTATACGTAACTTCTCTCCGCCATGTTAGTAGCCGTGATTTCATTGTTAGACGTTAGAGTTGAACTACTGGTTATACATGGCCGGCACTAAGCATTTCGCGCTATTTGTTCTGAATGGCGCGAAATGCTTAGTACCGGGATCTCAGTTTCTGCAGTGTTTTTCAGTAACGCTCAGCATTCACCGGTGGTGTTAATTTGAAATAAGCATCCGTTAAATTGTTGTAGAAGTCTCGTTGTTTAAAAAAAATATATATACATTGTATAAATATAAATGATATATAAATGGTATGTAAATTCAGTTGGGAATTTTTATTAATTTCAGTTCTAGAAGCATCATTTTCCAGAAAAATTTGTCAAATGAAAAGTATGTTGTTTTTTTTTGCGGTGGGGTAAATGTGCCATACATATTTAAATACGCATTTTTAGTCTACGTTTACTCCAGTTCATTTTTTTTTTTTTTTTTTTTAGTTTTTAATTGATCTTTATTTATTTCAGCCCATAGTGAAATGAGTGGTGCAAGCAAGAAAAAAATGTGTCAGTATTCGGAGGAATATTTAAAATTTGGTTTCATACCCGCTGTCCACGATGAACGGTCACCTTTTTGCCTTTTATGCCAACAATGCTTGACCAACGAATCAATGAAACGAGGTCATCTTGAGGCACATTTGAAGGCGAAACATAATGCTCATATTAATTCAAATTTGAATTACTTTCAAACTTTAAAGAAAAATGTTGAAAAAAGAGTAACATTAAAGTCTCTATTTACTGCTCATAATGCAACTATCAATCGCACTCTTGAGGCTAGTTATCAAATTTCATTACTCATCGCTAAATTTGGGAAAATTCATACTAATGGGGAGAATTTAATCAAACCATCAATATCAGCATTTCTTAAAACGGTTATGGAAAAAGATGACAAAGACGTTAAAGCTATGCCACTAAGTAACAATACTGTTAACAGAAGAATAGACGAAATGAGTGAAGATACTGAAATACAACTTGTTGAAAAGCTAACAACAAGAACATTCTCGGTGCAAATAGATGAATCAACTTTGAGAGACAGTGAGGCCGTACTTATAACTTACGTAAGATATACTGATAAAGGTGATTTTGCTGAAGAAATGTTGTTCTGTAAATCATTAGAAAGCACCACTACCTCAAAAGATATATATATAGCAAGTTAAAACATTACTTAGATGTCAATGAAAAATATAACATCCTGTGCTGCAGATGGTGCTTCTAATATGATGGAGAAGAAAAAATGGTTGCTTAAAACTGATGAAAGATGAGAATCCAGAAATGCTCCTTGTGCATTGTGTTATTCGCAGGGAAAACCTGGTAGCTAAAAACATTTTGCCTGTTCTAAATGAAATACTAAATTTTGTTATAAAGTGTATCAATGCTATCTAGTGCCAAATGTGAAAGTCTCTTCAAGTTATTTTGTGAAGAACAAAATGAAGACCATGTGAGACTTATACTTCATACTGAAGTAAGATGGCTCTCGAAAGGGAACTGCTTGAACAGATTTATGGTACTATTTGATACTCTTAGTGATTTTTTAAGCAACAAACCTGAAATGAAAAATCTGTTAACGGTCGATGGTAAGGCATTTGTGAGTTATTTAGCCGATATCTTTGAAAAACTAAATATATTAAATAAACAACTTCAAGGAACAAATAAAACTCGTATTGATGCAAAAGCGAAAATATTTGGTTTCATTACCTTTATTGAATTATGTCAGACATATCCATCCATCCATCATGTGCCATGCCGGTAAGCGTGGGCGGTCATGTTCTGCCATCTCACTCGATTACCAGAGTCGTGGATCAGCTCCGTGTTTCTGTCTCGACCATGCCACAAGCCAAGCCATCCAGGTACTTGCTTCTAGGTCTTCCCCTTGGTCTGTTCCCCTCGATCTTACCAGTTGTCACCAAGTTCTCCACATCATTTCTTCTCATAACATGCCCAAAAAATTGTGACTGTCTACGTCTAATGTCTCTAATCAGTTTACGATCTTCATTTGTTTCTTGAAGACAAGACATATAGACATGTATTTACAGACATATATTTACAACAAAAATTTTGAACAGTTTCATTGGCTCCAAAAATGTGAAGCGACTGATACCGCTATATATGTTATTGTCGATCATCTGAAAATTTTATCGGCTGATTTAAAAGAAAGATTTTCTGATTTGAAACAAATTGATTTCCCAACTTGGATGATGCAGCCAATGTTAGTGGATTTATCTAATATTTTAAATATGCAGTATCAAGAAGAGCTCGCAGAAATGCAAAATGATGAGTCAATTAAAACTTTATTTAATATAAAAGGAGCTATGGCATGGCTTTGTGGGGAAACCAAAATCAAATATCGAAATGCAACCAAATGTGCAAGAGAACTATTGTTACCGTTTCCATCTTCATATGTAGCTGAATGCGGATTTAGTGCCATAAATGCTTTGCTGCTTTTTAAAAAAAAAAATCGGCTGGAAATAACAAAACGGGGAGACTTGAGACTGAAGTTAACTAAATTGGAACCTGACATAAAATATCTTTGCAGCAAGCATCAAGCGGAAGGATCTCACTGAATTTAAATAATAAATAATCTATATCTATAAAACAGAATGTATGTATGTGGGTAGGGATGTATTTGTTGCGTTCGATAACGATTGAGATGAAATTTTCTAAACGTCTTCTTTTCATTCCCGTGCAACCAACTGTCATAGTTTTTTTTTATTGTAGAATCAGCTATTTACTTACTAAAATTTAATAATTAAATTACATGACTTAACATAAGAAATAATATATAAAGGGACATAACTTTTAGTAGCATTGCTATATCTTAGGTTAAGTCCCCTAGCTATAGATAGATAGATAGATAGATAGATAGATAGATAGATAGATAGATAGATAGATAGATAGATAGATAGATAGATAGATAGATAGATAGATAGATAGATAGATAGATAGATAGATAGATAGATAGATCTGACCCGATAGATAGAGAGGGTGGGAGAGACGGACGGACGGACGGGCAGGCAGATAGATAGATAGACAGACAGACAGATAGATAGATAGACAGACAGACAGCCGGGCCGGGTCGTCAGACAGACAGACAGTCGGGAACGGGAACTTATATGACTACTTATATGAATTAAATGAGATGCTCCCCATCAGGAGCTGGGCGAAGCCGGGCCGGGTCAGACAGACAGACAGATAGATAGTCGGGAACGGGTGCTTATATGACTACTTATATGAATTAAATGAGATGCTCCCCACCAGGAACTGGGTGAAGCCGGGCCGGGTCAGACAGATAGACAGACAGACAGATAGTCGGGAACGGGAGCTTATATGACTACTTATATGAATTAAATGAGATGCTCCCCACCTGGAGCTGTTCGAAGCCGGGCCGGGTCAGACAGACAGACAGACAAGCAGACAGACAGACAGACAGACAGACAGATAGATAGATAGATAGATAGATAGATAGATAGATAGATAGATAGATAGATAGATAGATAGATAGATAGATAGATAGATAGATAGATAGATAGATAGATAGATAGATAGATAGATAGATCCCCGCAAGGGCATGAGCGAAGCCGGGCCGGGTCAGCTAGTTACTAATAAATAACATAATATAGAAAAATCTTTCATTAAAATTACTTTGTAATTGAATTTCAGTTCTCCATTATATGTTTTGAAAATTTACTTACTGTGTTTGCTCAATAATTTCCTAGTGATTTCTTCTTAAAACTTGTCATTCAAGTTTCTTTAGTGAACATTTCAATTTTTGAATATTAAAAATTACGTATATGTTGGGGGTGGGGGGGGTAAGAATTTTAGAAAGGCTTAGGTGAGGCATAGCACAAAAAAGGTTGTGAAACACTGATGTAGACAAAGAATTCTTGACGTTTCTGGCGGAGGATTTCCTCCAGTTGTTTTTCTGTCCTACCGTTTCACAGCTCTTGTAGTCCTGGTTGCCTCACACGTGAATGCACCCTTTTGGTATGATACACGCCACGAATTTCGGTCTCTGGCTGCAGTCTCCCATGATGAATTCCAAAAGCATTCAGTGAGATTTTCAGAGTGTCTTTAAAGCGTTTCCTCTGGCCGCCTTGGGAGCGTTTACCACAACGCAACTCGCCGTAAAACATTCGTTTATGGAGCCTGTGATCTGGCATGCGAGTTAGGTGACCAGCCCAGCGAATCTGATTCTTAATTAGTAGGTGTGGATACTGGGCATGGACGCTCTTTCTCGGACTTCAGTGTCTGGGATCTTTTCTTGCCATTTAATCTTCAGTAGCTTCCTAAGGCAGACTGTGGAAGTGGTTTAATTTCCTAGCGTGTCTCTGATAAACAGTTCAGGTTTCACAAGCATTTTTTTTTTAAATTTGCATATCCTTTACAGGACATCGCTGTCAACACCAGCATCTTTCAGCTGTATGTTGATGTCTTGGCAAGATTACGCTCAGTAGTTTGCTATTGCTTTCTGGGCGGCCGGCTCACATACCCCGTAAGTTACCGATGCGTTTCGAACCACTGCTGATTCTCACCATCATCACGTTACCGACGAGAGTATACGAGATTACGGAGAAAAGTCATAATCTCTAAGCCACGAAGCCGGCTCACAAGCATATAGTAGTGTGGATAATACAACTGCTTTGTAGACTTTCAGCTTTGTTTGCAGGCTTATTCCAGTTCTGTCCCACACATTCTTGAACAGCCTTCCAAAGGTCGCACTGGCCTTGGAGATTCTTGCATTCACTTAGTCATCAATTGTGGCAGCTTGTGACACAGTGATGCCATGATAGGTGAATTTGTCCACAACACTTAGTCTATGACCATTCACTTTGATATTCGGCACAGTGTGATTAGTTTAGTTTAGTTAGTTTAATTTAGTCGATGGATCAACATCACGGCACACGGGTGTAACCCATAAGTGCTCCGTTCTCCTCCTAACTCAAACCTGAGTCTGGAGAAACTTATCTCAGTGCACGAACTCCGTAGCACCAGCGAGGATCCTTAAATACTTGGGTAGATTTTTAACTCGAAATTTTGCCCGGGCAGCGCCGTTAGGCTACTCTTTTTCGATTTTCAACTGCCAAGGGATTTTTTACGTGCGCAACAATACACACGGGGGTCCAATCTCACTACCCAGAGACCAGGGGAAATCTAATTACCAGAAGTCCACGTGAAAAAAATCCCGGTCCTCACCCGGTCCTCACCGGACACCATACCTCGAGACCACACATCCCCCACGGTGTGATTATTCCCTAGAGCTGGCTGGTACATAACTACAGTCTTCTCCAAGTTGATATTGAGCCCAAAGTTGGCACAGGCATGTGACAAAGCTGAAACATTATGTTGCATGTCTGCCTCTGTGTTGGCATATAGAACGCAATCATCAGCAAACAGGAGCTCTCTGACGGTGTCGCTGTTAATTTTGGCTTTAGTTTCAGCCTTCTGAGATTGAATAACTTTCCATCCATGCGGTAGTTGATGTCTATTCCAATGTCGTTGTTCTCGAAGGCATTCATCAACATAGCTGAAAACATGAGGATGAACAGTGTTGGTGCCAGGACACATCCTTATTTCACCCCATTGGTGACAGGATCAATCAGGTACCACCTCCACAATGAAGGTTGGCTGTAATGGATCTCAAACACTGTCTGTCTCTCGCCCTGACTGTATATTCTGTCAGATTGACGTTCGTCCATCGCTTGATAGTTTGATGTTATCTTCCCACTTGTATCGTTGTCTACCTATTACTCGCTTGCCCTCAACCTTGCCTTCCAGAATGGTGTTTATAAGAGTATTATGTCTCTTAACATGGCCGAAATACTTCACTTGCCTTTTTTTTTTTTTTTGGTTTAAATTTCTTTCTTCAACTTTCTTGTCATTCCCAGCTTTTCTAGAACCTCTGTATTTAATTACGTTTGTTTCTATGAAATACGACACATTCTTCTGTATCCATATTATATATTGGTTTATAAGCCGGGTAGGCCGTTCAGAAAGCAATGACAAATTCATCTCCATCAAATTCAGCATCATCGAATTCATCATAATTGCCGACTATCGTGGACGATCGTGCTTCTCCATATCTTGCCATCCCCAACGCCATGCATCCATTCCTGTAACTGTGTTGACTCACTTCTGTGCCATGACACAAGATTGTCAAGAATTTTTTCTCCATGTCTTCATCTATCCCTCTTTTCAAAAAATTTTCCAGTTGTCACAGCTCTTTCTAGTTTGTGTCTTCCCGTAGTGTGGCCACAAAATCAACCGATGTTTGTGATAAGTAAGTTGTCTTAGTCTTAGCCTCTTACCCTCTGTCGAAACGTCGAGATCCTCATTTTGGCTGTCCACGGAATTTTCAACATTCTTCTATAAAACCGCATATCCAAAGACTCTGCGATGTTTTCGCTTGTTTATTAATTGTCCAGGATTTACAGCGACAATAATATAATAAATTACTGAACTGAAGATTGCCAAATAAATGACATACAGGACAGTCAATAAATGGTGGGGTTGGCAGACAGACAGATTAATCAACGTTGTTAAAGTATCAGATAGCTTAGAGGTTCGTAGAGTTGTGATAGCCAACAATGTCTGTTACAGGCATATAACTGAGGATGAAGAAGGAGGAGGGGAAGGAAGGCAGGAGGAGGGAAAATAAAGTAAATGCAACCTTCTGTCTTATACGCCATTTCGATAATCACTACAGCTGTACGGAACAAGGACACGCGGAACCATAATGCACTATTCTTGTTGTTAGGGTAAATAAATATGTCCTCTTGGTGTTGCTTATTTTTCTTCTGTGCTAGAAGAGGATACAAAACAACGTTGTTAGTAATGCATAATTAATTTTCTGACAGTTTATAGCTAGTAACATAAAATCTGTATCGTTTAATTGTACTTTTATAAGCAGAACATGGCTGCTTTCTTTTAGACCTTTACCGATGCAGCCTTCACAAATTAAAGAAAGAAGATACTCAATACTCGACTCATCCTCATTCATGTGCATGGCATCTGTTGACTGTTGGATCAATTCCCCAGGATATAGTAATGCTAGGTGGTGTGGGAAACGTGCATAAGACAGACGTGGTCAGGGCCCTTTGAAATCATATCTATTCTATAGCATCCCCTATCCAATCTACTTGAAACTTCCAATCTAATGCGCTACTAACTACTAGTACTAGTAACTACTTCTAGAACTTACACTACTGAAGAGTGCACTGGACTGATTTTGCAAGTGGATTAGCTTTCATAATTTTTAGTGCCCAAAGTTGAGTTGAGTTGAGTCAAGAATTGACATCACTGCATTCAGGACATTCCCATATGTGTTCAGTCCCCTCGTTCAACAGCCTGCGAAGAGTGGGTACAACTAATTGTACCCACCGCTATCTGATTAAATGTTCTCCTGGTCTTCCCTCTCAGTTTTGAGATTCTTCCAGAACCCCTGCCGATCCCCCGCAATCTCATTCTTTCCACATATGGGTTCTCAATCTGTTCCTCCGCCTTCTCCACCTGGTCCCACAAGCGCTCAACCACCTACCCCTTGTCCATAGGCAAGATACCACCAAGAGGTGCATTCCCTGCTAGCCTATCAGCCTGTTCATTCCCTCGTACTCCCGCATGGCCAGGGAAAAATATCCATACAATTCTCACAATCTGTAACCTCTGAAGCGATGAGAGCCATTCCACATGAGACATTCCTGTCTCCACCTTGCTAAGCATATTCTTTGAATTGGTATTGAACACAACATGTGTTGCAGTAGTCTCCTCTAGCCACCGGAATGCCACTGTTACTGCCTCTACCTCCATTCTCATGCTGGAGGTCGTAGTCTCATATGCAGGCTCTCCTTTTTCAGTGTCCAAAACCATCAGGCAAACCCGTTCCAACTTCTGAGGTACTTGTAATTTATGTCCCCAAGTCAAGGACAAGAACTCAGCATTTTAGTCTAACTGACCATTGTAGGGGTTGAACCTGTTACCTCACCAACAGCACCAGAAGTTTAAGAGTGAGCACTTTTATTCATTTGTCCATGCTGACCTCCCATAATGATCTTTTCTAGATGTGCATCGTTTTATATGATCAAAATATTTCACTTTCCCCATTTTAATTTGATTTAATAATCATCATCATCATCATCTTCCACTTTTGCCGTCAAGTGTTGTGGGGAGAAATAATTGTCACTCCAGCAGCCTATGGGTGGCAGTGTACAGTGTAATTCCGTGTAATTGTGCACTGTCTTTGATGTCATCAATTCATTTTCTTCTCGAGCATCCTCTTGCTCACGTAGCAGATCTTCTTTCATGTAGGGCTAGTCCTGGCAGTTGATGGTGTTGCATTCTATCAAGATTAATGAGATAGTCAAACTATTTAATCTTCTGTCTTTCAATGTATATGGCACAAGGCCTTGATCCCATTGTCTGTCTGAAAACATCATTTCTTATTCCGTCTCAGATAGTTAAGTTGGCATCTCTCCTCAAGCATCTAATCTCACAGATGTTGATTTTCCCTAAGTGTGGTTTGGATAATATCCAAGTTTTACATTGGTAGCATAAGAGTGCATGAATATACTATTTATTATCTTAATATAAGATTGATGTGAATATGTTATTTATTATCATAATATAAGATTGATATGAATATGATAATTATTATCTTAATATAAGATTGATATGAATATGCTATTTATTATCTTAATTACCAATCTTCTGTAACATTGAGTTCATGTTTGAATGTTTGATAGATCTGTTTGTTCTCCTTTCCCAATGAATTTGTAATACTCTACAGTAACATTCACATTCAAGGGTGGATATCTGCTTTTAAGTTGATTTGTTAAATGAAACCCAGATCTTGCACCCATATATTGCTACAGGAAATATCCATCAATCAATTAATCAGGCGATGTGTCCACAATGAAAGTCGGCTGCAATGGATCTCCAACACTGTCTGTCTCTCGCCCTAACTGTACATTCTGTCAGATTGCTGTTCGTCCATCTTTTGATGTTATCTTCCCACTTGTATTGTTGTCTACCTCTTGCTCGCTTGTCTTCAACCTCACCCTCCAATATGGTTTTTATGAGTTTTAGGTCTTTTAACGTGGCCAAAATAAGTCACTTGCCATTTTTTATTTCCTTCATCAACTCTCTTTTCATTCCCAGTTTTTCTAGAATCTAAGTATTTGATTGTTTTTGTTTTCATGAAATATGACATTTCTTCTGTATTTCCACATCTGGAATCTCTATTCGACTTTCTAACTGCTCCTTCAATTTCCATATGAAATGGAAACAAATAGGTATTTTAAATTCCTGCGAGAAAAAACGAACTAAACATTAACAAACGTTGCACATACCTTACAAGGAGATCCACGTGTCGCGAAATACAGGTGAAAAATCCGAAATCAGAAGCACTCAATAGTTTTGTATTTACTTAGTTGCATGAACTTTACAGAGGGTGAATACAAAACTTGGACTGGCAATATTTTCAAATACTGCACAGTCATTAAAAAAACACCAAATGCTATTTGACAATTCTCATTTTTAATGCATTGTTAATCTCTTTAAATGTTAAGATTGATTTCATGTTGTTGACAGCAAAGGCATATGCATGATCTTAATATTCTTACTTTGGTTGTTCTGTATGTTCCAGCCTACAAAGGTTTTATTTTTTCTAGAGAGATGTTTGTTCTTTTAGTTTCTGTCATCATTTCGCCAATGTTCACCAGCAGAGAACCAACTCACTTTCTGTAATTTCTCTTCATTGATAAATATATATATTGCCTAATTTGTGTTATCAGTTGGCTTTGATGCATATCAAAATTATACATACCATAATTGACTGATACATACCACAACTGATTGATACATACCACAATTGACTGATCATACCACAATTGACTTATACATACCACAATTGACTGATACATACCACAATTGACTGATACATACCACAATTGACCGATACATACCCCAGTTGACTGATACATACCACAATTGACTGATACATACCACAATTGACTGATACATACCACAATTGACTGATACATACCACAATTGACTGATACATACCACAATTGACTGATACATACCACAATTGACTGATACATACCACAATTGACTGATACATACCACAATTGACTGATACATACCACAATTGACTGATACATACCACAATTGACTGAGACATACCACAATTGACTGACACATACCACATTTGACTGATACATACCACAGTTGACCGATACATACCACAACTGACCAGTTACTTGAGGTCCTGGCAAACAGAATTGGATTGTTCATATTTTTACAGCTAAGATCCAAAAAGACAAAATGAGCACTGAATCAGGGAAATATGCACTCAACTTTGAAAGTGCAATACTGTTTATGCAGAAAGAACACGCTAAAACACTCAAAGATTTGCATGAAGAAATTTATCGCCTCCAAAAACAATGTGCAGGTTAGTTTTGAGTCAGTGAAATGCAGTTTCTATGTTTGCTGTATTATTTGTTGGCTGGGTCATCATCGTTTGGTAATCAGTCTCCATTAGCATGTAGCTAGGTGTATTTGCCCAGATGTACACCAAGATAATTTGTCCTAATAGTCAGTTAGTTAGTCGCAGTTCCAACTTCACAGCAAAGGGTCACCCCCATAATGCTCCGTTCCTGTGCCAGTGAATATAATATCACACTGCCTCTTGTGAAAAGTGGAACAAACAGCAGTATCGACAAAGCAACAGCACAGGCAAGTACATGCAAAAGACTGCTGCCAGAATGCCTACACAACAGTCCGCCACGAAAATTACAGTCCATCATTGATGGAAGTGAAATTCACTAGAAAAGCAGCAGCTTCACATACTGCACAATGCAAAACTTGCTAGTTCAGCAATCTGCCGCTGCCATATTCTGATCATGCAGTTCACAATACAATACCGCGGACAGATGTAAAATCACTCCACATGAATCCCACAGCTCACAGTGTCACTCCAAGCACTTAACTCAGTAGCTGGATGGCAGAACCATGTACTACCAGTCCAATGTGAGGAAAATGCATAAGCAAATTGTAGCCAGAAACAAAAACACTCCAGAGGCCTTAATAGCTCAACCGCCTATTGGAACAGAAGTCAATTTTACCTAATATGTCTCTCCACAGTTGTGAAGTTTCAGTACCAGTATTGGGCACCCCGCTGATTTCTGGGCTTAAAGGGGGGAGGAGAAGCTCTTTAAAATAGTCCCTGTGGAGGGGATACTTTAGGGTATTGTGTTCTAAGAGAAATCCCTACATGAACCACACTCTGATAAATGCAGCAAATGCAAACCCTTTTCATGGATCAGCTTACCTGAATACTAATGCATCAGTATATGATGTCTGTTTTTATAAATGTATTTTGTCTGCTTCTATACATGTATTGTGTCTGCCTCTGTAAAAATATGGTGTCTAATTCCGTAAATGAATGGTGTCTAATTTTGTAAATGTATGGTGTCTGCTTCTGTAAATGTATGGTGTCTAATTCTGTAAATGTATGGTGTCAGTTTCTGTAATTGTATGGTGTCTACTTCAATAAATGTATGGTGTTTACTTCTATAAATGTATAATGTCTACTTTTATAAATTTATGGTGTCTGCTTCTATAAATATATTGCATCTAAATTTCTAAATGTATGGTGGCTGCCTCTGTAAATGTATGTTGTCTGTTTCTGTAAATGTATGTTGTCTGTTTCTGTAAATGTATGGTGTCTGTTTCTGTAAATGTATAGCATTATTTTTCTTTAAATGTATGGTGTCTGTTTCTGTAAATGTTTGGCATCATTTTTTTCTGTGAATGTATGATGTCTGTTTCTGTAAATGTATGATGTCTGTCTCTGTGAATGTTTGGCATCATTTTTCTGTAAATGTATGTTGTCTGCTTTTATGTAAATGTTTTGGTGTCTGCTTCTATAAATGTATGGCTTAATTTTTCTGTAAATGTATGGTGTCTGTTTCTGTTGGCATCATTTTTCTGTAAATTTATGATGTCTGTTTCTGTAAATATATGATGTCTGTCTCTGTAAATGTATGGCACCATTTATCTGTAAATGTATGGCATTATTTTTCTGTAAATGTATGGTGTCTGTTTCTGTAAATGTATGATGTCTGTTTCTGTAAATGTATGATGTCTGTTTCTGTAAGTGTATGGAGTCTGTTTCTGTAAATGTATGGTGTCTGTTTCTGTAAATGTATGATGTCTGTTTCTGTAAATGTATGATGTCTGTTTCTGTAAATGTATGGTGTCTGTTTCTATAAATGTATGATGTCTGTTTCTGTAAATGTATGATGTCTGTTTCTGTAAATGTATGATGTCTGTCTCTGCAAATGTATGGTGTCTGTTTCTGTAAATGTATGGTGTCTGTTTCTGTAAATGTATGATGTCTGTCTCTGTAAATGTATGATGTCTGTCTCTGCAAATGTATGGTGTCTGTTTCTGTAAATGTATGGTGTCTGTTTCTGTAAATGTATGATGTCTGTTTCTGTAAATGTATGATGTCTGTTTCTGTAAATGTATGGTGTCTACCTCTGTAAATGTATGGTGTATGTCTCTGTAAATGTAGGGCGCCATTTATCTGTAAATGTATGGCATTATTATTCTGTAAATTGTATGGCATCATTTTTCTGTAAATGTATGATGTCTGTTTCTGTAAATGTATGGCATCATTTATCTTTAAATGTATGGCATTATTGTTCTGTAAATGTATGATGTCTGTCTCTGCAAATGTATGGCATTATTTTTCTGTAAATGTATGATGTCTGTTTCTGTAAATGTATGATGTCTATTTCTGTAAATGTATGATGTCTGTTTCTGTAAATGTATGATGTCTGTTTCTGTAAATGTATGATGTCTGTTTCTGTAAATGTTTGGCATCATTTTTCTGTAAATGCATGCTGTCTGCTTATGTAAATGTTTTGGTGTCTGCTTCTATAAATGTATGGCATCATTTTTCTGTAAATGTATGATGTCTGTTTCTGTAAATGTGTGGCATCATTTTTCTGTAAATGTATGGTGTCTGTTTCTGTAAATGTATGGTGCCTGCTGTATCTCTATAAGTGCTCCAGTCTCCTTTAAAAGATAACACAAGGAGAATCTCAGAAAATTGCAGAAACTCCACAGAACCAAAAAAGGATCCCAACGTGTGTATTCCAGAATCACACGTCCTATAATATTATTTTGCGGGTAAATTTTCAAATTTTGAAATGTAGCCTATTCAACAACCTGTTCAGTCTGCTCTTTTTGATTTCCAACTGCCAAGAAATTTTTAATGTGCTCAGTGTGTACACAGGTCCTCCAAGGGTTTTTCACCCTTGTCTGAGAAGATTATATGTTCAACTTCTTTACTCCAGGATTAGAGGTGTATATTCCTTTCCCTTTTTTATTTTTTAAAACACTGGTGGTGCCCACACTGTGTTTTGTAATAGATCTGTACGAGTGCCTCTTATCACCTCACCACATTTTACAGTTTTAAAAAAATGTGGAAAAAATATAATTAAACTGCTGAAATTAAATCATATCTTGTTCTTCAGACTTTACATTTTTTAAACATTAATCTTTTATTTAATATATATTTCAGACTTGACATTTCAGCTAACTATGAGAGATGTTCTAACTGAAAAACCAGGTGATTTTAATTTAATGTAATGCATTATTATTTTTTATTGCATTATTTAACTGTGTAAGTGCCATGGGATGATTAATTATGTTAAGCAACTTTCCGCAGCTGCCAATGGCTTATATACAGTAGTTTTCCCAGAGCAGCCACCTTTAATTTGATATAACATACGACACATCTGCTACTATATTAACAACTTTTAAGTCATAACTGTGACACACCCCTACTTCCAACTTTCCACCATCCATTTTTGTTAGGTCCAAACCTGCATTTTGTTTGGCACTGAATCTGTACATTTATTTAACTTTATGGTAGAGTGACATCCCTTTCACCTAACAAATGGGGATTTATATCAAAAAGGTTAGTTTCACTATTAGTTGCAATATTAGTTGCAAGGCAGGATTTGGTCCAGCAAATCAAGAGAGCAGTTGAACATCATGTTAAATAATAGTAGACTTATTTCTTCTATAATCTAGTTTATCCTTTAAATTTATTCCTGTGGCAACAAATGAATATCAATTATGAACCATTTCAAAGTCACTAAAGAAGAAAATTGAAGCTTTTGAACTGAAATATTACACAAAAAATCTTTAAATAATGTGGAGAAGAAGAAAATAGTGACATTCTACAAACTTTGAACATCGAAGAACACTGGCTCTTAAATAGCGTTATGTCTCAGAAACTGAAATATTTTGGCTATTTTAAATGTCACAGAAGCTTAGAAAGAACAGTTACGGAAGGCATGGTTCCTGGATGAAGTGGCAGGAGTTGACTAACACGAAGGTGAACACCTGACATTAAAGACACCCTCCTGGGCATGTAGATACATGGGCCAGAGAACTCGTGAAAGATCGTTTTTGGTAGGCCATGATAAGAGTGCCATTCTGCAAAGGAACTGATGCAGGGTGAACTTCTAAAGTATTGGAGAGTATGACAAATGCCTTCATGAACTCAACTTGAAGAATGAAAACTGCTATCCACACCTCCTAGCCATAGAGGATTTACAGTACACAAAAGTTTGGCACATGCTATTCAGGGGGGATAGTATTCATCAAAATAATCGGACAACTCTGCATCTGAGCAGAGCACATCACTCACTTGTCCTGATAGAAGGAAATCACTGTGAAAGGTAGAGGTTATAAACTACCTAGCTAGCTGTGGAATGTAAGGGAAAACCACAAAATTATCTTCACTAGGAGCAGTTACAAATCTGGATTGGAGGTGTGACATGTTGAGAAGCTTCAGACCAGTCTTCAAGCTGAATAACCTCCAATAGCAATCTAAGTATATAATATAAATAAGTATTCTAATTTACTGGTATTGTTGAGATATGTGCATACAATACAGCTGTTATTATGTTGTCATGTTGTTGATTTATAATTGTTGTAATCATATTGCTGTTGTCATGTTGTGTTTTGTGCTTGTTGTGAAGTTGATGTGTTGTGCTATTTTTGCAGTTAGTCCATATTCCATAGTCCATAGTATTTTGTTGTTCACTCCTTATACACAGTGAAAGGTCAGGGACTGTTGCTGACTTGATTCACATTCCAGCAGGCAAGCAGCACACACACTGCAAGCATTCTTGGGAAATATCCACATGATGTGTGCAAGATGGGTGTTCTAAAGGCTTGCCATTATCACAGTTAATTTCAATGACTCTCTTAGTCTCAGCATGTCAGGGTTTTTTGTCCTAGACAGGCTTCATCACAGTGAAGATAATGGTAGATTATCTCTTTGTTTACCAGGTTGATAAGAAAGATGAAGAAATATCTGAGTCTGCATGGTATCAGATCCTAGCACATCAGGGTCTCTGTATCCTGACAATACAGGAAAGCTTGACTTTTCTCCTGACCTGATACCAAAATGCCACCTTCACTAAGACTGTTGCAGATGGACACAAGCTATTGCAGACGGTGCATCAAGCATGATAAATGGCTAGAGATTGAGAAATTTATGAGCGGATTGTGATGGTATTGATGTTCTGGAAAAGATCTGCTACATGATGATGATGAAGTTACCTTGCTTGTCATAAGAAGCAACAAAGGTGGGTTGGTGTGATACCGGCTACCCCATTCTGTAGAAAACTATATCTGCAAAATCCAACCAATCATGAACATGTCAACCAAGAGATTGGCACGAGTTGGTTGAGAGCTTATGCTCCATTGGGAGATGAAAAGCAGCAGAAGAAGTATATCATCATCATTATGTATTTCAGCCTTTGGGCTGGTCAAGAAACTTCCTGATCATTCCATTACATAGTTGTCTGTCTTGTGCTACTCTCTTTCATTCCTTGCGTTTCTACATTCATAGATCTGTGCATGTCTGTGTTATGAACATTGTCCGAGATCTAACCATTTCTCTTGTCCCCAGTATTGTGCCATTGAATGCTCTCTGTAGTGCTTCTTCATGCCCAAGGACTTGACCAGGCTTGAAAGTCTTTGGTTTTTGTTTTTTTAAAATTACTTTCAGAAGTGTTGTTTGGTCTGTTATATTTTATAGCACCTGTTCATTTATCAATCCACCTGGTTCTGGTAGCTTTTCAATAACGCCACATCTTCACTGCTTGTGTACATCTCATGTTTATTCATTTTCCATATTTCACAACCACATAATAACTGATCAGATTGATTGATTGATTGATTGATTGATCTAGGAACCGACATCACAGCATTCGGGACATTCCCATAAGCGCTCCGTCTCCATCCTCAGCAGCCAGCGAAGAGTTCCAACACTAATAGTTCCAGTAGCAATCTGATTATATGTCCGTCTCGCCTTTCCTCCGAGCGCCGAGCGTCGGCCAGAACCCCTCGTCACACCACGTTGTCTCATTCTTACCAGACCATGGTGCTCCATCTGCTCCTCCGAGGTGTACACGTGCTCCCACAAGGCCGCAACCACGTCTGCCTTGTCCTGCATCAATACTCCACCAAATTTTGCCGAGCCAGCCAATCTGTCCGCCTGTTCAACTTCTTTACTCCAGGATTACTGATCAGATGTACACACCTAGTATAAGTGAAGACCTAATACTTCACACCCTTACAGAGGTATCTGGGTGGATTACTTTTACTAAAAGTTAACTGATATGTTTTTTCTACGAGCTATATACATTGATTGTTGTTTGTTGTCAATGTTCTTTATTCATCTTTTTTTTCAAGATGCAGCAGATGACAAAATGCAGGAAATGCAGAAAGATTTTGAAAATTCCAGTACAGTCATTGACACACTGCAGAAAGAGTTAGGCCATCGAGATAAGCGCATTGAACAGTTAGAGGGGGAAGCCCAGTCTCATAAAAAGCGCAACCTGGATGAGAATCGAAAACATGTACAGACAGTGAATGCGCTGAATGCTGAACTGAAATCTAAAACTAATCAGATTTCTTACCTGAACTCAGAATTGCATCGATTTCAGTGTTTAAAAAAACAGTCAATTATAGAAGAAACAAACTCTAAACAAGGAGGAATTCATGCTGATTCAGGCATCCCAGCTGAAGCTAAATACTTCTGTTCAGACTCAGCAAATAGATTTCAGACAACTCTTCATTACATCCCAAAACCACCAAGTGATGACATTCTTTACCCTATCTCAGACACATCATCGTTCAGAAGATTTGGGCATAGAAGATCTATAATACGTTTAGAAAATTCAAGAAAATCAGTTGGAACAAATCATACATCTAGCGCTAGCACACTTATGGAGAGGCAGTTAAAACCACATCATCTTGGTTCAGATTCCATCAGTGATTTAAAAGCTCCAGATGTCACACCCTTTCTGCAACATACTGAGATGATTGACGTCAAGCAGGTGCCAGTTTTGCCACCCATTCCTGCCACTTGCTCAAAACCAGTTACTGCAAAATACATCACGCCTCCATCTTAGTTTATGTGGTTGCGTTATCCATCATCATATATCATTTCTTCTTCTTTCTTCTCTTGGAAGGAGTGTCACCCCTCTCTAACTCAAAGGTCATTGTGTGAGTTTGTGATGCATTTGGGTATAATTTATTTCCTCTAGACAGATTCCATCCAAGATAGCAGGCTCTATCTACCCATGAATAGACTTTTTTCATCTATTTTGCCACAGCAGTAGCCTTATGGTCTGCTCTTTATGTGTAAAGAAACTGCCATGAAAATTGTGTTTATGGTCAACTTGCCTATTCTACTCAGGCCTACAAAATCATGATATACATAACAGGCTCCTGCTGCGAGGCTTGTTTTATCTTTTTTTTCCTTTTTTAATGGTGGCTTCTGTTCTGTAAGAAATCTCTTCTGTAAGAAAACATGAAGCGTAGGGCAGCTTTACAAAATATAGTCACACATAAACAGCATGTTGTGTTTTTTATTATAATATTTTGCTTTTTAATTATTGATGTTCCAACAGTTTTACTGTAGTTAAACCCATTTCATTTATATTTATTCTCTGCTTAATAAAAGGGAAGTAAAAGACCATTTGGTGCAGGTCAGCATGGCAGAATGGGTAAGAACACGTGTTCTTCAACATTCGTTGTGCTGATGCAGAGGCAAGCAGTTCAACCCTTACACCGGACAGCTGGACTAAAATGTTGACCTGTCGTTCTTGACTTCAGACATAAATTACAAGTACCTCTGAAGTCGGAGTGGGTTCGCATGATGACGAGGGACACTGTTAATAGGGAAAGCTAATCCACATGCAAAATTCAGTCCATCACTACTATAAATAGTGCTATGGACTATGCTTGAGTTCAAAGCGAGCGAGCGCAAAAAAAAAAACAATTTGGTCAATGCCTTGAGGCTTAATGAGTATATCTTCTTCTTCGTTCATCCTGAGTTGTTTTTTTTCCGGACGTGATTGCGTTGTGCCTGTTAGGCCGACACATCCGACTTCTGTGGGCATTTGTTGACCGGGTTAACCTTCCCGGGGTAATGAGTATATAATACTAGCCCCATAGTTTTATAGACCAATCAGCACTTAGCTCCATAGTTTTATAGACCAATAAGCACTTAGCCCCATATTTTTATAGACCAATCAGCACTTGGCCCCATATTTTTATAGACCAATCGGCACTTAGCTCTATATTTTAATAGACCAACTGGCACTTGATGACTAATGTGGTTAATATCACACTGGTTGTGTTTACTTCCCAGAACAGTTTCTAGTACCCACTTTAGGCTGGGGACCTGGGATCCTGGGTCAGTTGTAAAAAAATGTCCACCTTGATGGGATTCAAATACATGTCCACAGGGTCAGCAGGTGAGCGTGCTAGCCTCTGCTCTAAGGTGGCTCCCCCTTCTCTTTTGTAAAGTTATCGGTAAAATTGTGTTACATGTTTTCCAGGACATTAACATTTGTCTGTTGTTTTTTTTCAGCTTAGTTTATACTTTTTATTATATGATTGCATCACATCCTAAATACCTCTAGCTTGTGATAGTGTTAGGTTTCCTGTTTCATATGTTTAATAGATTCAGTACAGTCTCATGGCAACTGGTCAAGGATTGAAGCTCCGACAGGCAGACAGTTAGAGCATTGCTTTGCTGATCCAGCAACTTCTGCAGTTTGTCTTGTTGCAGATGTATTGGTGTTACCTTTCGTCTGGAGTAAACTAGGCAGGCTGAGAGAGGGATCATGTTGCATAGGCAATATGTGATCTCTACAATTTAGCCCAGGTTTTGTGCTGTGGAGAGGTATGATTCCATCCCTGATCCCTGACATGAGTTGTAGTTATACCTTTTTTGAAGCACAATGTAACAAATTTATTGTCCATCAAGACGGTACGATGCCACTGAGTGACTGCCTCATAACTGCTGATCTAAAGGTATCACAATTTTAGGCATGACGTCTGCATCCTCCAACAACATATCCAAACCCTATGATGTTATGTTGTCATAAAATAAATTGTACTGGGGTGTTTTACAAACTGTATGACAGTAATGTACTAATAGTAAATAAGTAAAGCTACACAATATGGCATCATAGTTGTTTACATTATGTTTATTTTAATTAATATTATTATTTGTTTATTAATTTTATACAGCTAGTTACACACAGTTACCTTATAACTGACTAATAGTTATTGTGTTATGTTAGGTTTTGTTTAGATAGACACATTAAACATGCATCACCATCTTGTGCCTATCCAGCTTGCATAGGCATTCGTGTCTCTCCACAGATCTCAGTCCCTAGTGATCTTATCACTCTGCTAATGATATTATTACATACCACCATCTCAATCCATCCAGCATCATTTCTCTTGGTCTTCCTCTGCCACTTTTCCCACTGATCTTTTCAGTTGTCACAATATTCTCCAATACCTCTCTTCTCATCACATGCATAACAAATTAATGTTAAATAAAAGATAGTTACATATACTTTACAGGATGTTGCAATCAACCCCAGTATTGTTTGTGATATACTAGGCAATTTTACATCCAGTAAGTTGGCATTGCCTTCTGAGCAGATGATGCTGATACTATCAAAATCGACACAAAGTGGTTTTCTTTTTCAAAATCATCGCCTGGGACTGATTTTGAAACCTTGACCGAGTATGTAGGGGAATTGTGAAACTGCATTCACTAATTCCCCAAAAAGCAAATTTAAACAAATTAATATTTACTATCAGTTTGTGAGACAAGGCATGTCCTGGTTGCATAAAAACAATTCAGGGACAGCATTCTGGCATAATTACACAGCTGATATTGTTATTTTGATCATGTCAATTCCTCCATTTTCCAGGGAAGACACCTTCCATTATTAACTTGAACAAAGCATATATAACCAATAAGTTTCAGCTGCAAAAGTGGAATGGTAAGTAAAGATAAAGGACCCTCTGAGACATTTTTTGGACACTTTATGAGAAAAAATAAACTGGAGAACTTGATGACATCTGGCAAGAATGAGGGAAAAAGAAAAAGAGGAAGGCAGAGAAGTAAAAATCTGGATGGCATGACCATGTAGCATGGTCGAGACAAAAACATGGAGCTATCTATAACTCTGGTGATCACATGAGATGGTGAAACATGACTGCCCATGCTTACCGGCATAGCACATGATGATGATGAGACATGTTGGTCATATGGTGCTAAGCTCTTATTTTTATATGCCAGTTGGCACTTGGGGGTGATGGGGTCAATGTTATGCCAGTCATCTTTGCTTCCTAAGACATTCCTTTGTAGCTTTCTTAGGCTGGGATAAACTCAAAGCTCAGGTCACTATTGCAGTCATATTTAGGAACTAATTTTCCCTGATATTTGGTCACTTCTGCATGCATTTGTGTAAGATTTGTTTTCCTCAAGACCGATTTCATCCAAGTAACATGTGAGTAGGTTTTCTTTCCTAACAATTTTGCCATGGCATGGCTTTATGGCCTACTGTTTGTGATTTCCAGCTGCTGTGGAATGTTTTACATGCACAGTTTACACAGACAACCTCCTGTTTTTTGGCTCTTATCTGAGAAAGCTAGATATCCTACCTCACTACTCAAGAGATGAGAGGTATATATGATATAATTAGAAACCAGTGGTTCTTGCAACAATGCCCAGCTCTTTGCTGGGATTCAAAACCAGTACTTTCTGAGCATAACATATAAACTGTAACCTCTAAGCCTTGGCTCCCCCAGTTTGAGTCTTATTTCTGTAACATTTAACCATAATCTCTAAACCATGGCATCCCCAGAATCTTATTTCTGTAACATTTAACAAATAAAAATGATTCTGAGATATTCTCCAGTGATAGTATTTTGGTTCCATATCCAAAAGAGCTAGAAACCCTTGGCATGTAGAATTAGCTTGACCTTTCACATCCAAAGACTTGTCTTGTAATATTTCTTGAAGATTAAAAGTTAAAAGTTTGCGGCGACTGCACTAGCCAGACTGCCTTAATTCGTAAAGCTCAAGATCCCCTGCTATACACTGCAAGGTACCATATAAGCAGTAAATGAGAGTTTTGACAGACAGTATTTGTCATTGCTTTCTGAACGACCACTGCCCATACCATTAAAATGAATGCAAAGTGATCTGCTTTCAAATTATCTGCAGCTGATTTCAAACCTTTTATGAAGGTTTTATTATTTTTTCCGGAATTTTTTCATCAGGACTTCTAGTAACAAAATGTCCCCTGATCTCTGGATAGTGAGACAGGATGCCCATGTGTATTGTTGTGCACATAGAAAATCCCATGGCAGTTGGAAATCAAAAAAGAGTAGCCTAACGACACTGCCCGGGAAAAATTTCGAGTTAAAAATCTACCCAAAGTATTTATGGATACTCGCTGCAGAGTTCATGCACTGAGCTGAGATTCTCCAGACTCAGGCTTGAGTTAGGAGAAGAATGTAGTTATGGGTTACACCTGTGCCGTGATGTTGATCCGTCGACTAAACTAAACTGACTAAACTGAACATGAACGTAATTACTAGGTGGTTTCAAATGAACACCTGAAAACCTACAATTTATTTATTTTTATTGGGGGGGGGGGGGGGGTGTGTGTGTGTGTGTGTGTGAATATATTCTGAAAAAGTAAAGAAAAAATATCATTTTTCAATGTAGTCATCACTGCATTCAATGCAAGTCCTCCAGCGCGGATAAAGTGCTTGGATTACTTTTGAAAAATCGACTCTGGGGTCATTTCTCGGTGTGCCAGATCCGGTCATGAACAGTCTGTCAAAGAAGTCATGCCGTTTTGAAACTTCCTACTCCACACATACACATGCTGAACTGAAGGCATGCATCACCTATCTTACTGGACCTTCATTTGCCGATTAATTTCTATAGGTTTCACCTCTTCACTGATCAAAAATTGGATAACAGAATGCTGCTCCTCTTTGATGCATGTCAAAATTGGGCAGCCATCTTACAAATGTCCTTATGATGTCACCATGTTCATCTGCACTGTGATATCACGTGCTGAAAATTCTTGACATCCTTAACAACAATATTGACAGGTTACAAGACAATGGCATAGTTACTGTAATTTCTATCACACTTTTAAGGTTTTCATATAAAGCCCCCTCGTATTATAAATATCATGGTTTCAAAGATTAGCAATATCATAATTTGTTGCTTTGAAAGTTTCAACACTATATTCAGTGTTTTATATAAAATATTAAAAATGCTTGTCTGACTTCTCACAAGAAAGACAATAAGATTTTACTTTTAAATAAATATTGACTATATTTATACATAATTAAAATTTTATTTTTAAAATATGTTTCCCTCTCTCTTTCTTTTGTTGTTGTTGTTGTTGCTCCTGCTGAAAGATGTAAAGGAAAGTTTTGTGTTGTGTTGTTTTTCTGGCCCTGTCACTTGTTGAGGGATGGAAATGAAAGAAAGACCTAGAAGCTTTGTATTGTGTTGTCTTGTTTGTCTGCCATCGTTGTCTGTCGAAGGATGTAAAGGAAAGTAAGACTGTGGCTTTGTGTTGTGATGTCTTGTTTTGTCTGTCTGTCTTTATCATCTTTCAAAGCATGTAAATGAAAATAAGACCTTGTTGCTTTGTGTTGTCTTGCTTGTCTTTGTTGACGAGAATCATATTGTCATCTTTCAGTTGTAAAGTAGGTTTGGCAGAGGCTGAATAGGCATATTGCAACCTAGAAATGTCTATTAAACCAATGTCCTTGTGGTGCGTAAAGGTCTCTGAGGTCTTCCTTCACTACTGCACTGCATCTGCTGCCTCTCTTGCTAGGGCATCTAAATATTAATTTTTGGGCACTCTTCCGAATTGCGGTCCCAAATAGATCCGCAGTGAATAGGTCAGGGGTAAGGGTTAGGGTCAGTGTTTAGTTAACAACTAACCCTAACCCTTAACCCCTGACCTATTCACTGCGGAACTATTTGGGACCGGAATTCGGAAGAGTGCCAATTTTTGTTCTTTGTAAAGGAGTAATCTTATATTGCTAGTTCCTGCAAAAATAATAAGTAATAATTCTAAAGAGCTTTAGCAGCTCTAGTTTTGCTATTAATTCAATCTTGCCTTTTTATTTTTCCTTTATTTAATTTTCTTGAGGGCTTCTGCCATTATATGTGCTTTATGTTTTTGACATAAGCCTGGGTCACTGACATTGAGTTGAGTGACCGGGCAGGAGGAAGAATGGAGATGAGAGTGGGAGACAGTAAAGTGACTGACCTGGCTACAAGGAACACAATCAACCCTCAGAAATAATGGGGCGGATATGAGTGAAAATCCCCAGGGGGGGATGGGTCGAGGGAGAGTTGTGTGTTGTGTGAAGTCAGGCGACTGGAAAGTCAGTGAGAGAAGAGACCGACTGCGGGTCGGGTCGTTTAAGAGAGAGCTCCGGTGTTGTGTTGTTCTTGGAGTTGGGAAGACAGGCAGGAACCCAGAGTGGGTTCTGTATTGAGTGTAGGCCAAACCCCAGAGTGGGTTCTATAGTTGAGCAGTGGCTCCAACCCAATGTGTGGGTTGTATTGTGTGAGCTCCAGCCGAGGATTGTAGCTGGATTACCTGTCTTGTGGATTGAGATTAGAGGCCAGCCGTGAGAAGGCATTGATGTGTGCTGGTTAAATTGTGAGGAGGATATTCATATTCTAGGGATTACGCTATGTTTCTGGATGTATAAACCTGTTCCGTTTGTCCGTCTTATTTTTTGTAATAAAGGATTATGTGCGCCAACGGAATCTTGTTGAATGCCTGGTGAATATGCACTGCGGGGGTGAGTTACATTGCAAGACAGATATCTCCATTGACACACCATGAACATCGTTACCTAGACAACGACCATCACACAAAACTTATCATCAATATCATGAACAGTATCATCGTGAGAACTTCGTGATATCATTATCATCAAGAGAAACGTGTGACATCTGGGGGCTACGTCCAATTAAGAACATTATAGAGAGTGTTGTCATTCTGAGATGTTTGTGGGCTCTTCGCTGAAAGAGAGGAGTTATTATCGGTGACTTCGTGCCATCAATTTAGACAGTACTGCGTCAAGAAATTAACAGCAACTCTTTGGTGTGTATAAGACGCCACATCCAAGAAAAACTGTCAGCGCGCGGGGAAAATGCGCGGCGGAGGTCACAGGCGAGCAGTCAGTTCACGTCAAGTCCACTACAGGTAAATTAACGGCGGTCAGCACGCATAAACAGACGAGGCGGGGACGCCAAGAATTAACGCAGGACAGACTAACCGGGAGAGTCCATTACGGTGACAGGTAAATTTGATACCAGGCAGCAGTGCGGAAATTAAAGACGAGTGTTGAATCCAGAGTGGCGAGGACAGGTGTGTGTGTGTGCTGGAGGCAAGCGCACTGTGTTGTTGCAAGTTGACTGGTCAAGATTATTCGACGCAGTAAAGAGGACGGGTGGGTACACCAGCGTCCAGGTACGAGGGGAAAGTTACGTTAACCCCCACCACAGCCGTGCTAGGGCAGCAGTGGAAAGTGTGATTTTCCACGAAGTTAATACCGCAGCCGGGTGGGGCGGTCAAGTGTGTGTGAAAACTGTCTTACGGAGGAATTTTTCACTGAGGGTGATAAAGAGAAATTGAGATTACATTGTGAGTTGGGGGTGCAAGGAGGAAAGATACTCGGGAATTTCCACGACCTATGGTGGTCAAGCTGACTCATTGTGAATGAACAAAACAAGGCGTTTTGTGTGAAACCAGACTTGATTGTTCGTCTTTGTTCAAGCCTTTGTCATCATTATTCTGTTATGAGCAAACAGTTTTAACTTATCGTCATCGCAACCATTGTCGCATTTCTTTGCCAATAAGGATCTATATATCCAAATTTAAAGTGCTGAACATTGGCTGCCATTCTTCTTTTCTTTTTGGTGAATCTTGTCGGATAACGAAAATCCATAACATTAATGATACAGCGAAGCGCCATCTCCGCAACGAGAGTAACAACAAATCGAAAGAACACTTTGGATTATTACCACGTACAGAGAAAGTACAATAACGTTACGGACTGTGTCAAGACAGAACAGGGTGGATATCACTATCATCTTCAACTTTTGTCGACAGTTGGAACTTTTGATCACCACGTGAATTCAGGAACCATTCAACAAAACAACAAGTCGCTTTGAAATCCAGCGTCGTAGACATTTCCAGCCGAGGGAGAATAACTATTAAAACGAACAAAAACTCTGGTGACTGAATAAAAAGAACTTTTGGCGACGGATTAATAGGCCCATATTTGTCGGCCAACCAGTTACACATTATTATTTTTTATTGTTTTGCTCCCATCGTCATATTTATTGTTGTCGGGTGTTACGAATTATTTGTATGTGGTCCAGTGTTTGTCAAGAGTAGGGGATTTGTTGGGGTGTTTCTCGAGAGTCGGGATACAGCACAATAATTTATTTGTCTTTCTGGTGCTTACGATATTTTTGTAAGAAAAACGTTAATGAGTTGACGTATCGTGCAGGGGCATTGAAATAGTCTTAACCAATATCTAGAGCCGAGTTGTCTGACGTCAGATCTGTGTATATTTTCAGTATATATTCTTTTTCTTTCTCTCTTTCTTTTCGTTAGATTTACATATAATATTTGTTGTGTTCGGATATATGTTTTTATTGTGATCTTTCGTCATTTCTGCTGTCTAGTGGTCGTGGTCAATTTATATTTTTATTTTACGCGCACTGTGGGTGTCTCTACACAAGCTTGTGGTTGTTACTGTGGTTTATTTCTGTGTCATCATCGTCTCCGTGTACTCAGCTTGTGAAGTCTAGCGTTGGATAGTCATCACTTAGTGTTATCATCCATTTGTGTGTATATGTTTTTATATGTATGTTTAACAATATTTCCAGGGACTTTATGAACTTTTGGTCATAGATAGATAGATATAAGGGAGTATAGGTGATACTTCCCCCCTCACTACCTAGTACTTAGAGAGTGACTGGGTGAGTACAGAGTGATATTGTAGCACTACGGATTTACGTACACAGGGAGTGAGGGTGTACTTAGGGAAGTGACACAAAGACTAACAGCAGAATCGTCACATTTATAGTTGGCTGACAGACAGCAACGTGTCCACAAGTACAAGATGCCTACTTTAATGGAATATATTGAAGCAGGGGAAAGAATAGGCCTGAAAGGTAAAGAGTTACAGGAGTATGCAGAAGCGAAAGAACAAAAGCAGATGGAAAGAGAGGAGAGGCATAATGAACGCGAGGCAAAGCGTCTACAGGAAGAGAAAGAGACACAAGTGAAACTACAAATGGAACAACTAGAACTTGAAAAGTTAAAACAAACAAATGCGGTGGAAATAGAGAAAGAGAAGATTAAAATGGAAGCTGAAATTGCACTAAAAAAACTAGAACTATCTTCGAAAGGTCAAAGTGAGGAAAGCAGAAGACCGTCGCAGTCATCACAGAGATTAAAACTACCATATTTTACAGACCGGGACCAACTTGAAAATTATTTGGCCAGGTTCGAGGCATCAGCCAAAGCGTTGGGTATTCCAGAGAGAGAGTATGGGATGCGACTTGGCGAATTTCTTACGGGCAAGGCACTAGACACCATGTTTAATTTACCTGTAGAAGAAAGAAACAACTACACTATCTTACGTCAACGTTTGCTGACAAAGTTCCAACTAACGGAGCATGGATATAGGACAAAGTTTAGACATTTAGTGCCAGAGACAAATCAAGATTTCACAGACTTTGTTAACACTGTAAAGAATGCATTTAACAAATGGATGGAGCTTGCAGAAGTAGGGAAAGATTTTAATAAATTAGTAGATCTAATGTTAAGAGACAAGGTAGTATCTGCATGTAATTCTAATTTAGTGGCGTTCTTTGAGGAACGGAAGCCAAAGGACATAGACACAATGTCTCAGTTAGGGCAAAACTACATGACTGCACATCCTAACGTATCTATTGGGAAACTAATGAGTGAGGAAATAGTCTGTGCAGCGTACACTAAACAGAACCAGAATCCAGTTATCAGACCAAGGGCGAAAAGTGTGGATTCAGCACAGAAAGGTGAGCAGCAAGAACTTCAAGATAATGGTTTCCGAGGAAACAATGTTGGTAGAGTAGGACGGTACCCATATAGAAGAGGGAACTTCCAGAGACGTCAAAATTATGCCGGATGTTGGAATTGTGGGAGCTGGAGACACAGGGCAGCAGAGTGTGATGCACAACCATCAGATGGACCAACGAACAACACTAAAAGGGAGATTACTTGTTTCAAATGTGGAAGGAACGGGCATGTCAGTCATCAATGTAGGATGAGAGAAACAGAGCACTCAAATGCAGCACAAGTAATTGAGACGCTGAACAATGAAGATTGTAGTGGGTGCAAACCTCTTTTTGAAAAAGATGGTCAGCCAGTCTTAATATGTGGTCACACAGTTAAAGCAGGATCAGCAGTCCATGAAGGAGGAAGTCTGAAGCTGCATCAGGGATTTGTCAATGATAGACCAGCGTTAACAATTAGGGATTCCGGATGTACGTCTATCGGAGTGAGGAGAAGTTTAATAGATCCCTCGGATTATACAGGGAATAAGATTAGATGCATAACATTCAACGGCACAGTAGAGTTCTACCCAGTAGCCATAATAACTGTAAAAACACCATATATCACTGGAAGAGTGACAGCGTGTGTTCTGGACTCACCAGTGGCTGATTTGATCATAGGAAATGTTATAGGAGTGAAAGATTGTACAGAAGAGGAAGTAGTGTACTGGGACCAAAAATATAGTGTAAGCAGTAATGAGGTAGTTACCACAAGAGAACCTAAATTGGAGAGTATAGCTGAGGTAGAAGAGGCACTTGAAGTAGACACAGGAACTCAGAACAAGGATAGTACAGCTGAGCAGATGAGAATGGATCCCAAATATAGTGCTAGTGGCTCCCAGAGACAAGATACTACTCTGAACAAATGTTCCCAAGGGTGTAGGAGAGTAGAACATAGGCAGTCAAAGAAAGGTAGAGGGTGCTTCGAGAGGAAGAACAATGTTCTCACTCGCAGGGTTTCAGATAGCAGAACTGCACGTGGGCAAGCAGCAGTACCTGTAGCACAGAGAGACCGATATACTAGAACAGCTCAGGATAGTGCATGTGCAGGGCACATAGGCAAAAGGCATATGCAGCAGAAAGCAAGGTGCCAGGTATATGGGCCAAGATTGAATAAAGAGCTCAGACTAAACAGAGACTCAAGTGTAACGGTGCAATATGCAGATAGGAAAGTTGAGTCAGGTCAAAAGAGTGTTCGCGACATTACTGACCCAGGGCTAGGGATAGCAAACAGATGTTGTAATTGTAGAGGTACCATGAGTGATGGGTACATGAAAGGTAGACACAGCATCGACAGGAATCAGAGGTGGGTTGATGCAAGAAACGAACCACCTGATATATGGTCGGTACACAAATAGCTTGTGTCTTCTTAAAGATATTAATAGACCTGTGGGTACATAAGTATAATGCTTTTCTATGATGTATTATTATTATGATGTGATGTATTAGTTCATGCATTGATACACAAGATAGATGGTTGTATTTATGTGTGATGAATATAGGAGTGTACTATGAGCATTTGATGTATTATGTAGTGTGGTAGCTGGAGTGAGGTGGAGCCATACTTAGGGCTACCCAGGCTATATGTCTGGGTCACATGTTTAGTAAGTTTTAGTCTCCCAATATTTGAAAACGAAGTTTTCTTTTAAGAGGGGGGTAATGACATAAGCCTGGGTCACTGACATTGAGTTGAGTGACCGGGCAGGAGGAAGAATGGAGATGAGAGTGGGAGACAGTAAAGTGACTGACCTGGCTACAAGGAACACAATCAACCCTCAGAAATAATGGGGCGGATATGAGTGAAAATCCCCAGGGGGGGATGGGTCGAGGGAGAGTTGTGTGTTGTGTGAAGTCAGGCGACTGGAAAGTCAGTGAGAGAAGAGACCGACTGCGGGTCGGGTCGTTTAAGAGAGAGCTCCGGTGTTGTGTTGTTCTTGGAGTTGGGAAGACAGGCAGGAACCCAGAGTGGGTTCTGTATTGAGTGTAGGCCAAACCCCAGAGTGGGTTCTATAGTTGAGCAGTGGCTCCAACCCAATGTGTGGGTTGTATTGTGTGAGCTCCAGCCGAGGATTGTAGCTGGATTACCTGTCTTGTGGATTGAGATTAGAGGCCAGCCGTGAGAAGGCATTGATGTGTGCTGGTTAAATTGTGAGGAGGATATTCATATTCTAGGGATTACGCTATGTTTCTGGATGTATAAACCTGTTCCGTTTGTCCGTCTTATTTTTTGTAATAAAGGATTATGTGCGCCAACGGAATCTTGTTGAATGCCTGGTGAATATGCACTGCGGGGGTGAGTTACATTGCAAGACAGATATCTCCATTGACACACCATGAACATCGTTACCTAGACAACGACCATCACACAAAACTTATCATCAATATCATGAACAGTATCATCGTGAGAACTTCGTGATATCATTATCATCAAGAGAAACGTGTGACAGTTTTCACTCCCTTCTTTCAAGGACTTCCATATGTGAGTTGTTCAAATGCTGCTGTCAATTCTTTTCCGTTCTCTCAACATCTACTAAGTGTTGCAAGACCTGGCACTTATTAGAGACTGTGACCATAAACTATTTCTTGGTTTCCGAGATATCCTTTTAAAAAAAATATGTTGCATATCCTTTACATGACGTAGAAGTCAACCCCAGCATTTTGTGGCTGTTCGTGATTTTTGGGCAAGTTTACGTTCAGTAGTTTGCCATTGCTTTCTCAACGACAGGCACCCATACCATTTCATTAAAAAAAACCAACGTAAGGCGATCTGCTGCTAAATCGCCCACCGCTGTGTCTTGAACACGGGTATGCGGGATTACGAACTGCGTCCGTAACCTCTTCGCCACGGAGCTGGTAAGATATCCTACATTATATTGAATTCCATGTTTATGAGATGTTATATATCTTTTGAGTTTTAACTAAATTTTTTGTATCAGCAGGTAGTGGTCTGAATGTACACCTGCACACTGAGAAGTTTAACGTGCTTACAACTTCTCTTTTGATTGTAGCGTCGTGAATTCTTTTCACAAATCACATACCAGTGTCCCTTGCCATCTAACGACCCCTTTTCTGACTTCATATGAATAAAATTTGTTAAAGCTGTGGGAATATAAACAATATAAAATAACACAAAGCAGCTTTGTTTGGACTCTTGAGTTAAGTAGTAACATTTTTTCATATTTTTATTTTCTCTTCATTGCTCTAATTTTTTTTTCCGTCTTTTTATTCTTATCATCCCGTCCTAATGCCTTAATGTAGTCACCGGAGGATCTTCTCCTGTACCATATGTTGTGTTTCGTGCATGTATTTGTTTGCTGATGAAGGCTAATCACAGAAACTTCTCTCACTTCAGAGGTATTTGTAATTTACATCCCCAAGTCAACGACAAGAAGCCAACATTGTCCTTGACTTGGGGATGTAAATTACAAGTATCTCTGAAGTCAGAGAAGGGTCGCTAGGTGGCGATGGATGCTGGTATAGGTAAAACTAACCCTCATGCAAAATCAGTCCAGTGATCTAACTAGTAGTAGTAGCACATGTGTGGACTACGCCCAAGTTTAAAGCAAGTGAACACACACATAAAAGGAAGACATACCTATAAGACATTCAGCCCCTTAAACAAGTGAACACACACATAAAAGGAAAACCAAAAGGAAGACATACCTATAAGACATTCAGCCCCTTAAACAAGTGAACACACACATAAAAGGAAAACCAAAAGGAAGACATACCTATAAGACATTCAGCCCCTTAAACAAGTGAACACACACATAAAAGGAAAACCAAAAGGAAGACATACCTATAAGACATTCAGCCCCTTAAACAAGTGAACACACACATAAAAGGAAAACCAAAAGGAAGACATACCTATAAGACATTCAGCCCCTTAAACAAGTGAACACACACATAAAAGGAAAACCAAAAGGAAGACATACCTATAAGACATTCAGCCCCTTAAACAAGTGAACACACACATAAAAGGAAAACCAAAAGGAAGACATACCTATAAGACATTCAGCCCCTTAAACAAGTGAACACACACATAAAAGGAAAACCAAAAGGAAGACATACCTATAAGACATTCAGCCCCTTAAACAAGTGAACACACACATAAAAGGAAAACCAAAAGGAAGACATACCTATAAGACATTCAGCCCCTTAAATAAGACAGTAGGAAATAGGTATTACTGTTAGCCTCTGCTCAAGTCTTACACCAGGCTTGTTTCTTTAGCAAAACATTGTTTGAAGCCATACATTATAATTACTGCTATTTATAGCTTCAGATCTTCCTGTTGTCTACTGTGTCCAATACAATAGCTTCAACTTTTTCAAACTAATATTTTCCCGTTGTGAATCAGAATAATGCACACACAAACAATATATTGCTCAATTTATTGCCTAGCATATACAATGAAAAAAATGCAGGCAATAATAAACAGTAATAAATTGTTTGTGTCTTCATTATTTACGTCCACATCTTTTTCACTATTTCCTTTTATTTTATTAATTAGTATACATAACCTCTTAGTAGGTGCACCCACATAAATATCAACTGTAGGAAACCCTTGAGGCCATTCAAACAGGATGAGAAATACACTCATTGGTATTCATTGGGAACTTGTAGGTCAGCATGGCCAAATGGATAAGAGCACTTGCTCTTAAATTTCCAATGTGCTGATTCTGAGGTAGCCGGTTTAACCCTTAATGGTCAAGTTGAACTAAAATGTTGACTTTTGACCACCCCCCCCCCCCTCCCAAAAAAAAATGGGGTACTCATAAAAGTCAAAGAAAGAAAGAAGTAGAAATAACACCGCATGCCAGACAATATTAAAAAGTGCAAGCTATAGTCACACGGGAACCTAATAGCGTGGACACAGACGAATTGTGTTTGTATTTCATAATTGTGGGTTCAGTTAGATGATCAGTATCACCATCAAGTGTCAAATGCATACTGAACATCAGCCCTAAATGAAAATGCCCTAATGAGTCTGTAAACAACCCCTGTTCTGCATCAGTCATTACTATGCACTCTTCCAATTAGCACGCGTATATATGATGCCCAATATGTAGTGACGTCGCTCGCCATATCATAGCATAACTAACAACATCATATTCGAACCTGTTTGTTGACATAATTAATGTCAATTTTTAAAATGTTGCAGAACGTTGCGATCAACTCAATATTTCTTCTTGTGTGTGTGTGTGGAAGTGTGTGGTTGACGTTCATAACACCGGTAAGGTGTATTGCCACCGGGATCGTTAACACTTTGTGGGTCTACAACATGCGTACTGTTTGCGTCACGACGTTTAACTGCAACTCAGGTCCGGTTAGTTAAGTATTTGCAACATGTTCCTTCCCCCAGAAACCCTGCATTCTATGGTGTCAGTTTTCATGGACAACAAAAATTGCTAATCACCGTAGCCTACAACGGATTCATTACGCTTAGAAAGTTTCGCTTCAGCGGACAGTTACAACTAAGTAGTTCCTGATAATTAATTAATTCACGCTTCAACTACTGAAACAATAAGAAAAATCCATATAACGTCACAAATTGTAAAATTCGAAAAGTATACTAGATATGACAGATTTGAATATATTGATTGAAAATGGAATAATTCATTCCCGTTGAAGCGGATTGATATGAAGACATGATACGCATCGGACCTCATGACGTCATTGAATTTGAGAACGTTAATTTCTGTGACGTGAACGCAGATTTCTACAAGTGCTGTTTATTTTGATTCTCCAGCCGACAACTGATGATCGTCTCAACGTCTCTTACTCCACCCAGACTCCACGGCAGCACCAGCGAGGCGGTTTCGTTATGAGCTCTTTAGCTTTTGTTGTAAGTGCTTCAGATTCGTTCGTTATCAGGTGCATGCTCCTGCTGGGTTGTGTTAAATAAAAAAGAAACTCACTTCACTTCTTTCCATCGTTCACTCTTGACTCTTGCATTAAAATTTATGAACTAAGAACTTTTTCAGAGAACGGTTCTCTCAACAGCACTGTAGTGTATTGTACTAACATTTCCTACAGTTACTTTCAACAAGTCACCTTTCCTGACCATCTTCTGTAACTTCTTCCATGCCATTAACATTTTTGTTGTCCCGATTCTGTAACTGTAGGCCATCCTATATATATTCTTTTTGGTCACAAGTCACAGGTTTCTTTGGTAACGGTATAATCACGTCATTAGTCAAATCTAGCAGATGTCAACGCCTCTGCATTCTGCTCCTCAGTTTGACACGGAGAAACATCTATATAAAAATTATTGGCAGTAGTACAGGGACGGGAGGCTGTGGATAGACACAATGACCAATGCCACCAGCATGCATGATATTGCAAGGCCTATAAGAAGACATTGTACCCTGGGATTGGAGGACACATCCTCTGTTTCAGATTCATTCAACATTGTAATGTATGCACCTATCATGTAGCAGGTCTTTTACTGATTGTTACACTCATTACAAAGCTATCAAACTTCTGAAAGATGTGAAAGCTGCTGGTCCAGTAGTCCATCTGATTCCAGAGAGCCTTTATTTACTCTTTACCATATTATCTTTAGTGTCTTTATCGTAAAGTTGCTCTTCGCCTATAAATGCAGCAGAAAAAAGTGCAATAAATAAAGGAGTAATCTTATATTGCTAGTTCCTGCAAAAATAATAAGTAATAATTCTAAAGAGGTTAAAACATGCCATTGACAAACAACTAAAGAACGCAGAGATAGGCTTTTGACAAAACAGATCCTGTACTGACCAGATATCCATATTATGCATAATAATGGTGCAACATATTAAACTGAACTCACCACTCTAAACTGGATTTGTGGACTATGAAAATATCTTTGATATCAATGGACATGGCGAGGTACTATGGATCCCACAGAAAACCATTTACTTGATAAGGCAACATTTAAAGACATGAAATACAGAGTTCTTTAAGAGGGACAACTAACAGATACATTTGAAATGAGAACAGGTGTGCGAGAGGGATGTATTTTATCATCTTTATCATTCTTACTGACTATGGACTAGACTATGAAGACCTCTGTAATAACTACCACCAGAAATTAAATTCAATGGGCTCTGACAGAGCAGCTTAATTATCTGGACTTCACTGTTTGGCACAGTGAAGGCACTGTCTCTTTCAACCACGTGACCGCTCTCGAGCACATGTCTCGCGGACCGATGAAGCAGGACTGTTCTGGTGTGTCGGCCTGCCTAGGCTACCATCTTCTGTGTATAGTATCTTGTCCACCCAATTCAGAATGAGTTCCAAAACCCTGCAATGTAACTGTCGCTCAGTTCTACCTATGTAGATGGCCTCGCATCTGCATGTAAATTGGTAAATACAATTTGATTTGGCGTACAAAGTTACAGGTTCTTTTACTGCTTGGTTGGGGATCGGTGTGTTTTTGTACCTGATGACTGGAGTTGCAGCACAGAATGTTCACCCGACTGCTGTGTTGAGCCGGTCCCGCAGACGTTGCATTACGTCATCTCCTCGGAAGGTTAGCTGGATGAATACCTTGGGTTTAGGGACTAGTTACTTCTGGTTTTAGTTTGGGCTGTTGGCAGTGGCGCTTTATAAATCCTGTGGAGTACCCATTCAGGTTTAAGGCATTCTTCAGAGTTTCATATTCCTCTGTCAGTGTGTCCTGGGTGCATATCTTCCTTCACGGTCAAACAGGATCCGTACTAAGCCCCATTTGTACTGGACAGGTGCGAAGCTCTGAAAATTTAAGTTTTGGCCAGTCCATGTTTCTTTGCGGTACACCGATTTTTGAATTGTGCCGTCTGCTCTACATCTCATTAGGATATCTAGGAACAGCAACGCTTCATTGTGTTCATGTTCCATAGATAAAGAGATGTTTATATGTGTCTCGTTCATTGTGGCCTGGAACGACGTTGCTTGTAGCTCGTCTGTGGTGATAATTAGTAAATCGTCCACGTAACAACGGTAAAAGGCCAAGTTATTGATGTCTGAGGATCTCTTTTCTTCTAAGTGTGCCATGAAGATGTCCGCTAGAATAGGTCCCAGTGGGCTCCCCATGGCCACTCCGTCAATTTGGCGATATGACTTGTTTAGAAAGTTGAATTGTATGTTGGCGGTACATAATTTTAATAGCCTCTCTAGAATAGCTGATGGTATGCCTAGTTTTAGTTGTTTGTCTCTAATGCGTTCACTTATTATATTCACTGTCTCATCTAATGGAACGATGGTGAATAAAGAGGCAATATCCATGGATGCCATGTGTTTGTTGTTTATGTCCATAGTATCCAATAATTCCACCAGTTCGAATGTATCTCTGAGTGTTCTTGGATCTAAGGACTGTTGTAAGTAAAGTCATTGGTGACATTTCAGTTTATCTGTGTTGAAGTAATTCCATAGTAAATACTGCCATATGGGTTTGAAGTGTTGGCTTTTCATATATACTAGGTCACAAAATAATAAGGTGGGTCACCATGTTTCACCCTTGTCCCAAGAAACATTGGGATAAAAATATTGTTTAATCTTCCCTTACTCCTCCATTAGAGCATAGACCCTCAATGAACTCACACAAGGCTATCTCTTGCAGCTCCATCATTCCTCCCACTCATCTCTGTCTCTAATTGTCTTCTATTCAGTACCATCACGATGTTCTCATCTTTAGATTCATTGGCATTTGTTTAGTTCTCTCGTGAGCTCTACATTGGGGATTTGTAGTTTATTAGTAATTCTTTAGTTGTTTTCTATGTTTCTGACCAATACAGTAGTACATATTTAGCATTGTAGAACCCTAATACCCTTGCATATTTATTAAATTCACCTTTGTCAATTCAAAGCCATGACCATCAGGCCTGCAGACTAGCATCCAGTCATTAAGTTAATGTGCCTTCCAGACTGCATGTGTGTGGTAATTATTCTTTTCCATAGCTAAATATTGATGTTCTTGAAATCTTATGAAGCTAAAATATATATACTAAGACGCAAATACCATCTGTTTTCCAGACACATCCTAGTGTGAGAATAAAAGGCACAGAGAACAGTTACACACCAAGTCAGTGCCTTGATGAGCGATGCCCAGTGAAGGCACCACACCTACACTGCCCCTTCTGTGTGAAAACAGATGCCTATCAGGATCCGGTCATACTGAAGGCACACTACAGAGTCAAGCATGTGGACAAAGGCATTGAATTTGCAGGTACTAACTGAGTTTAGTTTAGTTTATTTGATGGATCAACATCACGGCACATGGGTGTAACCCATATGTGCTCCATTCTACTCCTACCTCAAGCCTGAGTCCAGAGAATCTCAGCTCAGTGCATGAACTTCGTAGCATCAGCGAGGATCCTGAAATACTTTGGGTAGATTTTTAACTCGAAATTCTGATTTCGATTTCCAACTGCCAAGGGATTTTTTACGTGCAGCAATACAATGGGTGTCCGATCTCACTACCCAGAGATCAGGAGAAATTTTGTTACTAGAAGTCCATGTGAAAATATCCTGGCCTTCTCCGGGGCTTGAACCCAAGACTTCCAGCACTCGAGGCAGACACCATACCTCGAGACCACTCAGCCCCCTAGGTTCTAATTGAATTGTAACCCACAGAGGAGGAGAAGGATCAGCTGAATAAAATGATGGTGGTTTGACTTGATTGTTACTGCGTTTCCCCGAAAGTAAGACCTACCCCTATAATAAGCACCATGATGATTTTTCAGGATGCTTTTAATATTAGACCTAACCCTAAAATAAGCCCTAGTTAAAATTGTCAGCTAGAATGAGAGACTTGTTGCCGAATGGTTAATCAGAGTACAGACATCACTGGTGTGCACTTGATAATGAACGGATGTGGTTCATAATTCAATAAGTCACTCATGTTAAATAAGAAGATGACATGCCTGTATCTGAATAAATATAGAATTTTGTACATGAATGAATGTTGATTTTTTTTAATCTGAAAAACAATATGACATCCCTTGAAAATAAGCCCTAGTGTATTTTTTATTAAAGCTAAAATTAATATAAGACCCAGTCTTAATTTCGGGGAAACACAGTAGGTGGATGTGTTTTGTAGGTGAACATCCTTCTTCTGCGTTCATCCGGAATGTTATTTTAGACGTAATTGTGTTGTGCCTGTTCAGAGCTGTGACACATCCGACTTCTGCGGGCATTTGTTGACCAGGTTAACCTTCCCGGGGGTGAATATCCTGTGTGTTACTGGGGCCCTTAAGGGAGGAAAAGTATAATAACACTGCAAACTACCATATATGCTGTAACAGATGTCACAGAAGGATTGCCGTGGGGTTGTTACTCCATTCAATAGAAAATTTCCTGCAAAATCCAACCAGCCTAAAAAAGTCTCAAGATAAGGAAAGAAGAACCAAGATAAAGGAGGCTGTTTTTGAAGTGGTGCAGAGAAAGCTACAGGGAGTCTGGATTGCCGACTTACTTCCTTTCACCTAGGAAAGTCTCCAGGATAGACACCTGGAATGTTAGTACTATGTAGAATTTGGAAAAGACAGCAAAGACGATAGTAGAAATTAAATATAAGATCAGAAAGATTTTTTTATTTGTTTTTTTGGGCGTTTGCTCACTTTGAACTCAATCGTAGCCCATACACACTATTTATAGTAGTGGTGGACTAAATTTTGCGTATGGATTAGCTTTCGATATTAACAGTGTTCCTCGTCATCAGTCTAACCCACTCCGATGAGGTGCTTGTAATTTACATCCCCAAGTCAAGGACGACAGGTCAACATTTTAGTCCAGCTTTCCGGTGTAGGAGTTGAACCACTTACCTCGGCATCAGCACAATGGATGTTTAAGAACACTCGTTCTTACCCATTCGGCCAAGCTGACCTGCAGATCAGAGATTGATTATATATGATTAATATGGGAAGGATATGGAGGGAGCTGCAGATGAGAGATTGATTATATATGATTAATATGGGAAGGATATGGAGGGAGCTGCAGATGAGAGATTGATTATGTATGATTAATATGGGAAGGATATGGAGGGAGCTGCAGATGAGAGATTGATTATATATGATTAATATGGGAAGGATATGGAGGGAGCTGCAGATGAGAGATTGATTATATATGATTAATATGGGAAGGATATGGAGGGAGCTGCAGATGAGAGATTGATTATATATGATTAATATGGGAAGGATATGGAGGGAGCTGCAGATGAGAGATTGATTATATATGATTAATATGGGAAGGATATGGAGGGAGCTGCAGATGAGAGATTGATTATATATGATTAATATGGGAAGGATATGGAGGGAGCTGCAGGAGATAGCAACAGAGAGTTAGTTGACGGCCAATGCTCCAATGGAAGCTGAAGTGCAAGGGCTTCGCAAAACAATCCCCATAAAGATGGTACTTTGGTAGTAGGTCAAGGGGAAAGCCCATGCCAACCTCACGTCGATAGATGCAAGCCCTTTTTTTGTGGTTTAGGTGTCTTGAAATTAAGAGTTGAAATTCAAGAGTTTTGCAGAGGACTCACAACCAGCCAACACCGTGATCTTTTGTTTAAACCACACCAGAATTTATGTTATGACCTCTGAATCATGCCACTATTGACATTGTTTCAGGTTTAAAAATACTCCGATGTTGTGACCAGTGTGATATTATAGGAATTATCAAAGGGGAAAAGAGATTCAAGGGAGCTCACTGGCACTGTTACCGCTGCAGGAATGGTTTCAATCGACGAGACGAAGCCATTAAGCATTACAAGACACATTTCCGAAATCCCCAAACTACCTTCCAGATACAGATTACTCAGGTTTGCAGTCTGTTGTAAATGTATGTGTTCATGTTGTCCTTTACGGCTCCTGTCTCTGCACGGGGGGTGTCTAGTTGGTCATGCGCCAAAGTACACTAGTTTATACAATGAGGCGCTGTTGTCATTTGGAGGTAACAGGTTTGAATCCCGGTCGGTAACTAGCTTTAAATTTTTTTCTCGAATCCCTACTTCTTTCTTAACTTTTATGAGCGCCAAACAATACATATGTGTGTATTTATGAGCTGTCTCTACACTAGGGTGCTTGTGGTTTGTTAAGGATTGGGCTTGGATGCCTTCATAGGTGACACAAGGAGAATCTCAGTACATCGCTCAACATCTGTAGCATCCGTGAGGATCCAGATGTTTGGTTATACCATGACCACACTTGCTATGTCTGTGTAATGTGGACAGGTTTTTTTTCTAATTTTTAAATATAACCCAGGCTGTGTTCTATTCAACCAACTCTTTTTTTACAATTGCCAAGTGATTTTTGATGTTCACATGGGCCATCTTAGCTTGTCACCTTATCCAAGAGCACTAGGCATTTGATTCAATACTCCAGGTGGGAGTATCATCACTGCCATCTGCCCTGCCAAATGGCATAGGAGTTCATGCACTCCAATAGATCTCGGGCCTTGGTGTTCTGGATCAGTTCTATTGACGATATTCCTACTCCAGGCCACCCACCACCTCAGTCCATCCTGCACTGTTTCTCTTGGTCTGCCCCCATCTCTTCTGCTGTGATCTTTCCAGTGTCTCTCTTCTCATGGCCTGACCAAATACTGCTTTTTAGCGGAAGTATACCATCCTTTATACTAGGGTGTAGGAGGAATAACAGACCATGTGGTTCTGTATATTTCGCATTGTGGTCACAGTGGCTTTAAGGATTGTCTTCTCCCCTAAACTGAAAAGTGCCATATTTGAGTCCATTTGAAGACAGTATTCATTAGTGGGTTTTTTTCCTGAAAAGCTAAATAATGTTTCTTCTTCTTCTGCGTTCATCCGGAGTTTTATTCGGACGTGATTGCATTGTGCCTGTTTACAGCAGAGCTGCGTTCTTGCGCCGTTACGCTGACACATCCGACGTCTGTGGGCATTTGTTGACCGGGTTAACCTTCCCGGTAAATAATGTTTAGCTCTGATCTATGAGCAGCGGATTAGAAACCTCATCTCCTCGAACAAGGGCAGAAGAAAAACAGATGGTCATGTAGAATAGGAAGTCCATATTACAAGTTTTTCATTGGTTAGAAATTATAAAGTATACGTTATACAGACCAATGCTGTGGCAAGCCAAGTCTGAAAATTATGAAACCTTCCCATCAAAAGCTGGATCTGTGACGAGGGGGGTTACGGACGCTGTTCGTAGTCCCTCTTACCGCATTCGAAACACAGCTGTGGGTGATTTGACAGCAGGCTGCCTTGCATTGGTTTTTATAAAATGGTATGAGTGCTGGTTGTTCAGAAAGCAGTGGCAAACTACTGAACGTAAGCTTGCCAAGAAATGACTAATAGCCCCAAAAAATGCCGGGGTTGACTGTGACGTCCTGTAAAGGATATGCTACTAACTTTACCCACAACAGAATATTTAGAGCATGTGATGAAGAGGGAAGCACACCCAGTTCCAAAAGGTGTACATAGTAGAGTTGGATGTGTTGGTCAAAAGGCACAAATATCATAGCTTTGATATAGATGTTTGCAATGAGAATCCCCAATAAGATGTCTGACCACAATGCACAGAGCTGTCTGTGTCTTTTGTTGTCATATCTGCCAGCATTTTTTGATCTATCAATTGCTGGACCTCCATTTCTGCCAACCCATTACATTGATGAACACTGCTTTTATCTCTACCACTGTCAATCCACTGACTCTTGTGTATCTGCATGACTCTGGTAACCTGCCTAACGGCATCTTGTATCTCTGCCTGTCTTTATTCACCTTCCTGTGAGACAATTCATGATCATTAAAATCTCTAATGCATCAGTGATTTGTCATTACTGCAAATAAATAGTTCTTTTAACCATAAAAGTGTCTGTGATGTCATAGCTGTTTTTGGAAATTTAGATTAGGCCTAATAGAAAACCTGTCCATGTGTTTCCCAGGTACATAAGGTAAGCAAAGAATGATAGCACAGTCACCTGCCATGCATGTCATAAGAGACAACTAAGGATGGTTGGTATGGGACTGGTTTCCCCCATCCTGAGGGTCAGTTCTCCACTGGGGGGGGGGGGGGGGAATAAAAGGCAACAGAAGAACAAGAATAGAATACCAGAAACATCACAATGAAGTTAGAGGTACATATAAGTATATTTAGAGTGTTTGTAAAGTCTCACTACACTTTGTATGTAGAATAGCTGTTTGTTGGAGAGTGTGTTTTACGTTTGCAAGACAGAAAAAAAACTCTCCAACAAACAAGTGTTCTACATACAAAGTGTAGTGAGACTTTACAAACAATCTGTATTTTCTGAGGATATATTGGATTGGAAATCAAATGGTACATATGTCAAGGTCATGTGAGCTGTGATCTTTTAAACAGAATACACTTATAATGATCGGCCGTTGTGGCTGATCTTGGCTGAAGTAGCTGTGGGTATATCTGGTGAAGAATTTAGTTATTTGGAGATCTCAGGTTGGTCCAGCCTACAATGGATATCAGGACATTTCCTGGACAGCAAAAAGGGGAAATGTGATAGCGACCATGTCACCAGTTGAGTGCTGTTTGATCTATTCAAATATGGGGCTAGCACATGTCTAAGACACCTCAGTGTGTGTCAAAAGGCAATTGACTGACTTTATTTAGCATTAGAGTGGTTTTCTTTTGGTGCACATGTGTTTTATTTACTTCTTGAATTGTCTGTTTCATAGCTTTTGGGAGATTTGTTATGTTATACATGTTATCTGACATATTTTAAATGTGTTCTATCTTAGTTTATTGTGTTGCTCATTCAGGACCTCAATTCTCCACCAGAAGTTAGACCCCACGAGGACCTCAGTGTCAGTCAAGATGCATTTGCTTCCATTGAAAACCCAATTCAAGAGATAATTCATCCTTCCCTCTCACAGACAGGGATAGCCACAACAGAGCAAAGTGAGTGTTTCCTCCACATTTTTATACTTTCTCTAGAACATATGCCGGCTCCGTGGTGAAGGGGTTACAGATGTAGTTCGTTAATCCAGCGTACTGCAGTTGAATCACAGCTGCGGGCGATTTGGCAGCAGACCGCATTATGCCGGTATTTTTTTAATAAAATGGTATGGGTGCTGGTTGTTCAAAAAGCAATGGCAAACTACTGAATGCAAACTTGCCAAGAGATCACAAACAGCCAAAAAATACTGGGGTTGACTGTGATGTCCTGTAAAGGATATGCAACTAACTAACTAGAACATATACAATTTTCAGAACATGTGGAGAATCCAAAGATTGCTGGTCATCTGGCTGATGCAGTAGTTGACTGTCAGCACAGATGTTGGCATTCTTGTGTGGCCTGATTTGCTCGTTTGTCACTACTCAATGTACAGCCGCCATCATGT
Source organism: Cepaea nemoralis (assembly GCA_014155875.1). Taxonomy (NCBI): domain Eukaryota; kingdom Metazoa; phylum Mollusca; class Gastropoda; order Stylommatophora; family Helicidae; genus Cepaea; species Cepaea nemoralis. The sequence goes on along the minus strand of JACEFZ010016469.1, from coordinate 691,884 downwards.
AGCTGGTCCGTTGCAAAATGTTGCTCTCATCGCAGTTTGCGGAAAGTATTTTTATCCTTTGCCAGTTTCCTGCCCTCTCATGCCCAAATGTTTGCATTGTTCTGTGTCCATCTTCATGCTGGTCTACTCCAGCTTGTTTTTCAGAGAACCATGCCTTCCATTACTGTTCTTTCCATGCCACATTAATAGGGCCAAAGTATTTCAGTTGTCCAGCCATGATGCAGTTTATTGGCTAGTTTTCTTCCATGTTCATATCTGTTAGAATGTCAGTATTTATTTTCTTGAACAATGGTATTGTGCGAACATTTCTGTAACATATAAATTCCACAGCCCCGATATTCTTCTGTTGTGATTGCAAAATGGTCCCAGACTCCCATCCGGATGTTGCCACAAGTTGCATTTTCCAAAAATGTGATTTTGATTTGTTAGCTTGTGTTGTGCCAATGGTTCTTAATGGTGTTTAACCTCAAGGTGGCTGTAACCAGTCTATGCTTGATGTATTTTTCTACAGTCCCATTGTCGGTGTTTATGGAGGCCAGATGTTCAGTTTGTGACATTGTCAGTGTTTATGGAGGCCAGATGTTCAGTTTGTGACATTGTCAGTGTTTATGGAGGCCAGATGTTCAGTTTGTGACATTGTCCGTGTTTATGGAGGCCAGATGTTCAGTTTGTGACATTGTCAGTGTCTTCACTGCACACTACCTCAACTCTTTTGCATGAATGGTCATTTCAAGGTGGAGGGGTCTCTTCAATCAATCAATCAAGTTCTGTCTCCACAGTGCAGGTTGGCTGCAATGGATCTTCTACTGTTCTTCTCTCATCAAGAACTGACATCATAACACTCAAGGCATTTGCATAGTGCTCCACCTTCTTCATCAGCTAGCAAAGACCCCAGTACTAATGCTACCAGCCAGTCTGTTTATGCATCTGTCTGGCACCTTGTATTTGGAAGGGCAAAGATGACATCACCATTCTGAAGCCATCGGGTGTCCTGTAAAACTCTGCAGAAAGGCTAACCAGTCAACAAATGCCAGGAAGGTGGATGTGTCGGTCAAAAGGCACACATTTTGTGGCTCTGAAGCAAACAGGCACAAGGCAGATAGTTCAACCCAAAAACATATTTGAAGGTCATGAACTTTTAAAAAAGTTATTTATAGCAGATATTCACCCTATGATTTGTATTAACTAACTCAAAAAGTGTAAACTCTAGCAGATAAAGTATTCACCCTCTCTTTTGTGTCTTCTTCCCAGATGTGATAACCACGGGGACCAGGCGGAACGTTGGAGTGAAGAAGATCAAAGTGAGACATGAGCTTCTAAACAAAGAGGATTCCGGTGATCACGAGGATGAGGAAACTATTATGATAATTCAGGGTGACCCGGAGTCTGCATTTGCAAACCATCTTCTGAACTCTGGGGTTAGTCATGTCTGAGCTGATACTGTAGTTAAACATGTCCAATTAATGTGTTGTTAAGGCACACATGAGTTATCATGTTGGGCCTAGCATGTGATGTGGTATTTAGCCTAGCATGGGATATGGTATTTAGCCTAGCATGGGATATGGTATTTAGCCTAGCATTGGATATATGTAGCCTATCATGGGATATGGTATTTAGCCTAGCATGGGATATGGTATTTAGCCTAGCATGGGATTTGGTATTTAGCCTAGCATGGGATATGGTATTTAGCCTAGCACTGGATATGGTATTTAGCCTAGCATTGGATATATGTAGCCTATCATCGGATATGGTATTTAGCCTAGCATGGGATATGGTATTTAGCCTAACATGGGATTTGGTATTTAGCCTAGCATGGGATATGGTATTTAGCCTAGCATGGGATATGTTATTAGACCTGGTATGGGAATTGTGTTGGAACCAGCAAGGAATATCATGGAGGATCCAGCTTGGGATATCATGTTGGACCTAGCTTGGGATATGGCTTCAGACCCAGCATGGGATATGGTGTTAAGCCTAGCTTGCAATATGATGTTGACCCAGCATGGGATATCATTTTGAACCCAGCATGGAATATCATGTTGGACCGAGCATGGGATATTGTGTTGACCCATCTTGGGATATCATGTTGGACCCAGCATAAGATATGATGCCATATCAAGAATGGGATGTCATGTTGGACCCAGCATAGGATATGTTGAACACAGCATAAAATATCATATTGGACCCAGAATTGGATGTGGTGTTTGGTCCACACTTCGGCTGAGAAAATGGCAATGGTACGGAATGATAAGGTGAGTATCACATCAGCCATCTTAGCTTAGCATGGCTGAATGGATAAGAACATGTGTTCTTAAACATCCAGTGTTCTGATGCCAAGGTAAGGGGTTCAACCCCTACACCAGACAGTTGGAATAAAATGTTGATCTATCGTCCTTGACTTGAGGACATTAATTACAAGTACCTCTGAAGTCGGAGTGGATTCACCTGATGGCGAGGGACACTGTTAATAGGTAAAGCTAATCCACATGCAAAATTCAGTCCAGCAGTACCAGAAGTAGAATGTGTGGAGCAGGCTTGAGTTCAAAGCGAGCAAGCGCCAAACAAATAACATCAGTCATCTTTCCTTTGCCAGGCCCAGTTTATGAAGCTGAGTCAAGCCACAGAGCCTCTTCAAGTGACAAAAGAGTATAATCATGTTCCCAATGAAAATATTTCAGTTGAAAGTAACAGACCCATATTTAGAGTATACCTGGAGAGGGAAGCCTGCAAGAGGTAGATAACATTACACATGGGCAGATAATAGGAAGACATTGACTGGAAGAAGCCTGTGTGAGTGCAGCTTGAACATATTTAGAGACTTTCAGTGTGGAGATGGCACATAATGATGATTAGAGTTTCAGGTTGGCCATGGTGAATTTAAAAGTCATTCTTTGTCAGAGAATCTTAAGACCCAGTCTAATTGATGATGGTTACAGAAGTTTTAATGTGTTCAGTTTGTGCACAGGAACCTGTTTTTGCCCTCATCCGAGAAAGCTTTCACTACTCAAGATAATAGAGGAAATTTTGATATTGTGGTTGTTATAAAAATCACAGCCTAATATTGGGAGTGAAACCCAAAACACCTGAATCCTGAGACAGACACCAAATCTTATCGATCATCTCCAAGATATGGTTTATTTGGTGCTGGCCGAGTGGCTAGAAAGCCTGATTCTCCTTTGGGAGACCCGGTTTCGAATCTTCAGAAATGGTGGGGCAAAAAGAAAAGCCTAACCTGCACAGTTCGTGGCGACTGCACTAGCCAGGTGGCCTTAATTTCTCAGGCTCAAGACCCCCCATGCCATACACCGCAGGGCACTATACAGGCAGTTTTTGACAGGTGCTCCATAATCTAAGCCATGATCTATCAGGTGATTGATTGCATGCATCTTTGTTTGCTGAATTTCACATGCTGTGCATTGACTGTATGCAGACAACACATTCCAGCATTACTGAGAACTGAATCTGTTTACCTTGCTGGCTGTCAGCAGGGTGTTTAATTCCAAACTTTGGCCAGATTTTGGGGAGTAACAGGTTCACGACTTGTAAGTCAAAGATTTCTGGTCCAATATGACAGATAGGCTGTTGTGCTGTTAAGGCCTCAGGAGTGTGTTGGCTTCTGGCTACAGTTTGTGTACACATTTTACTCATATTGGACTGGTAGTACATAGTTTTGTTGCCTAACTACTGAGTTAAGTGTGTTGAGCGACGCTGTGGATTTCATTTGGAATGCTTTTATATCTGTCCGTGGGGATTTGTATTGTGAACTGCATATTCAGAAAAATGGCTGGCGGCAGGCTGGTTGCTGAACTAGCTGGTTTTGCTTTATGCAGTAATGTGTGTAGCTGCTGGTGTTTTTTTTTAGTGACTGCCGCTTCCATCGACAATGAACTAATTTTAGTGGCGGACTGTTGTGTTGGCATTCTGGCAGCAGCCTTATGTATGTATGCCTGTGCTATCTGTTCACTTTTCATGTCAGACTGTGAGGAGCATTTTGTGTGATATTCACTGGCACAGGAATGGAGCATTTGGGGTTACCCTTTGTCATAAAGTTCTAACTACGACTAATGACTAACTAAAGCCAGAGCAAAACAGAGTAAGAGACATGAGTTTTCTTAACCATTCACTATCCCATTCAACCCATAATCTTGTTTGTTGTTGTTGTTTTTTTTTTGGTGCTCGCTTGCTTTGGACTCAAGCATAGTCTATACACACTACTTCTAGTAGCACTAGACTGAATTTTGTGTTTGGATTAGCTTTCCCTATTACCATTGTCCCTCGTCATCAGGCGAACTCACTTCGACCTCAGGGTTACTTAACATTTACGTTATTTATATTTATAATTCAAGTCAAGGATGAGAGGTCAACATTTTGGGTTGAACCCCTTACCTCATCATCAGCACAGCAGATGTTTAAGAACACACATTCTTATCCATTGGGTCATGCAAACCTCCATAATTTTGTTTGAAATCCACTATTTGAATACACAGTTTCAGAATTAACATCACTGCACTCAGGACATTGTCACACATGCCGCGGCCCCCTCCTCAAAATCCACTGAAGGCTTCCCATGCTGATAGTTGCAGTAGTAGTTTTTCCTCCATGCTATTGAGTATCATCAGACCCTCTGTTCACTACCTTCAGAGGTCACAGATTGTGAGAATTGTATGGTTTTTTTTCCCCCTGGCCATGTGGGAGTGTGGGGGGAATGAACAGGCTGATAGGCTGGCAGGAATGTACCTCTTGGTGGTAGATTACTTATGGACAAAGGAGAGGTGATCGAGCACTGTGGGACTCGGTGGAAAAGGTGGGGGGACAATTGAGAACCTGTATGCGTAAAGAATGATATTGCGGGGGATTGGCAAGGGTTCTGGAAGAATCCAAAAACTGAAAGGGAAGACAAGGAGAACATTCAATCAGATCACGATTGGAACAATTAGTAGTATGACTCTTCACTGGCTGTTGAATGAGGGGACTGAGCATTTATGAGAATGTACTGAGTGCAGGGATGTCGGTTCTTAGCTCAACTCAACTCTATGATCCAGTCTCTCCAGATATGGATACCAGCAGAAGCTGAAGCTCACCAGTAGTAGCAGAAACAGAATGAGAGGATGTTAATATGCAGAGGAAGAATCAGAACAAGCTGCAGAAGATGTAGAGACATGACTTTGACTTCAGTAGTGGGATTCAGACTCTACAACCCACTGCTACTACTGGCACCTTGCAATCTTGACAGACAATAGTTTGTTACATTGTACTTCAAAAAAGGCATAATAACCACAACCCATGGTGGGGATGCGGGATGGAGTTATACCTCTCCATCGCACAAAGCCTGGGCTGAATTGTAGAGACAGTGTGTTGCCCATTCAGCATAATCCCTGTCTTGGCTTGCCTAGTTTACTCCAGGGGAAAGGTAACACCAATACATCTGGAACAAGACCAGCTGCAGAAGCTGCCTGATCAGCAAAGCAATGCTCTAACTGTCCGCCTGTCGGAGTTACGATACTAGACCAGTTGCCAACTAAGGCTTAGGGTCTGGTCTGCCCTGCCATGACATTTAGTCTTCAGGTTGCATTTCCTTGCACTAGGATAAGACTTGTACCCACCCGATTGCTCTGCTCTACCTGAAGTCGTTGGCACAATGTGGGGTGTTGGGTTTGGTGAGCACTGTCCAACATTTGGCACTAACAGAAAGCAGGCAGTACCGTTTACTGCTATAAAGTAGCTCAATCATATCTGACATACCTAAAACCCACTATTGAGGTCATATAGCCACAAGAGTCACACTGCCCAGCATTTAAAGTTTGTCTTGTTTGTCACAGAGTTGGTCACCCTGTATAATGTCCACCCTGTGTAGTTGTGTGTCTTGTTTGTCACAGAGTTGGTCACCCTGTATAAAGTCCACCCTGTGTAGTTGTGTGTCTTGTTTGTCACAGAGTTGGTCACCCTGTATAATGTCCACCCTGTGTAGTTGTGTGTCTTGTTTGTCACAGAGTTGGTCACCCTGTATAAAGTCCACCCTGTGTAGTTGTGTGTCTTGTTTGTCACAGAGTTGGTCACCCTGTATAAAGTCCACCCTGTGTAGTTGTGTGTCTTGTTTGTCACAGAGTTGGTCACCCTGTATAAAGTCCACCCTGTGTAGTTGTGTGTCTTGTTTGTCACAGAGTTGGTCACCCTGTATAAAGTCCACCCTGTGTAGTTGTGTGTCTTGTTTGTCACAGAGTTGGTCACCCTACATAATGTCCACCATGTGTAGTTGTGTGTCTTGTTTGTCACAGAGTTGGTCACCCAGTTTAAAGTCCACCCTGTGTAGTTGTGTGTCTTATTTGTCACAGAGTTGGTCACGCTGTATAATGTCCACCCTGTGTAGTTGTGTGTCTTATTTGTCACAGAGTTGGTCACCCTGTATAATGTCCACCCTGTGTAGTTGTGTGCCTTGTTTGTCACAGAGTTGGTCACCTTGTATAAAGTCCACCTTGTGTAGTTGTGTGCCTTGTTTGTCACAGAGTTGGTCACCCTGTATAAAGTCCACCCTGTGTAGTTGTGTGTCTTGTTTGTCACAGAGTTGGTCACCCTATATAATGTCCACCCTGTTTAGTTGTGTGCCTTGTTTGTCACAGAGTTGGTCACCTTGTATAAAGTCCACCTTGTGTAGTTGTGTGCCTTGTTTGTCACAGAATTGGTCACCCTGTATAAAGTCCACCCTGTGTAGCTGTGTGTCTTGTTTGTCACAGAGTTGGTCACACTACATAATGTCCACCATGTGTAGTTGTGTGTCTTGTTTGTCACAGAGTTGGTCACCCAGTTTAAAGTCCACCCTGTGTAGCTGTGTGTCTTATTTGTCACAGAGTTGGTCACGCTGTATAATGTCCACCCTGTGTAGTTGTGTGTCTTATTTGTCACAGAGTTGGTCACCCTGTATAATGTCCACCCTGTGTAGTTGTGTGCCTTGTTTGTCACAGAGTTGGTCACCTTGTATAAAGTCCACCATGTGTAGTTGTGTGTCTTGTTTGTCACAGAGTTGGTCACCCTGTATAATGTCCACCCTGTGTAGTTGTGTGTCTTGTTTGTCACAGAGTTGGTCACCCTGTATAAAGTCCACCCTGTGTAGTTGTGTGTCTTGTTTGTCACAGAGTTGGTCACCCTGTATAAAGTCCACCATGTGTAGTTGTGTGTCTTGTTTGTCACAGAGTTGGTCACCCTACATAATGTCCACCATGTGTAGTTGTGTGTCTTGTTTGTCACAGAGTTGGTCACCCTGTATAATGTCCACCCTGTGTAGTTGTGTGTCTTGTTTGTCACAGAGTTGGTCACCCTGTATAATGTCCACCCTGTGTAGTTGTGTGTCTTGTTGGTCACCCTACATAATGTCCACCATGTGTAGTTGTGTGTCTTGTTTGTCACAGAGTTGGTCACCCTGTATAATGTCCACCCTGTGTAGTTGTGTGTCTTGTTTGTCACAGAGTTGGTCACCCTGTATAAAGTCCACCCTGTGTAGTTGTGTGTCTTGTTTGTCACAGAGTTGGTCACCCTGTATAAAGTCCACCCTGTGTAGTTGTGTGTCTTGTTTGTCACAGAGTTGGTCACCCTGTATAAAGTCCACCCTGTGTAGTTGTGTGTCTTGTTTGTCACAGAGTTGGTCACCCTGTATAAAGTCCACCCTGTGTAGTTGTGTGTCTTGTTTGTCACAGAGTTGGTCACCCTACATAATGTCCACCATGTGTAGTTGTGTGTCTTGTTTGTCACAGAGTTGGTCACCCAGTTTAAAGTCCACCCTGTGTAGTTGTGTGTCTTATTTGTCACAGAGTTGGTCACCCTGTATAATGTCCACCCTGTGTAGTTGTGTGCCTTGTTTGTCACAGAGTTGGTCACCTTGTATGAAGTCCACCTTGTGTAGTTGTGTGCCTTGTTTGTCACAGAGTTGGTCACCCTGTATAAAGTCCACCCTGTGTAGTTGTGTGTCTTGTTTGTCACAGAGTTGGTCACCTTGTATAAAGTCCACCTTGTGTAGTTGTGTGCCTTGTTTGTCACAGAATTGGTCACCCTGTATAAAGTCCACCCTGTGTAGTTGTGTGTCTTGTTTGTCACAGAGTTGGTCACCCTGTATAAAGTCCACCATGTGTAGTTGTGTGTCTTGTTTGTCACAGAGTTGGTCACCCTACATAATGTCCACCATGTGTAGTTGTGTGTCTTGTTTGTCACAGAGTTGGTCACCCTGTATAATGTCCACCCTGTGTAGTTGTGTGTCTTGTTTGTCACAGAGTTGGTCACCCTGTATAATGTCCACCCTGTGTAGTTGTGTGTCTTGTTTGTCACAGAGTTGGTCACCCTACATAATGTCCACCATGTGTAGTTGTGTGTCTTGTTTGTCACAGAGTTGGTCACCCTGTATAATGTCCACCCTGTGTAGTTGTGTGTCTTGTTTGTCACAGAGTTGGTCACCCTGTATAAAGTCCACCCTGTGTAGTTGTGTGTCTTGTTTGTCACAGAGTTGGTCACCCTGTATAAAGTCCACCCTGTGTAGTTGTGTGTCTTGTTTGTCACAGAGTTGGTCACCCTGTATAAAGTCCACCCTGTGTAGTTGTGTGTCTTGTTTGTCACAGAGTTGGTCACCCAGTTTAAAGTCCACCCTGTGTAGTTGTGTGTCTTATTTGTCACAGAGTTGGTCACGCTGTATAATGTCCACCCTGTGTAGTTGTGTGTCTTATTTGTCACAGAGTTGGTCACCCTGTATAATGTCCACCCTGTGTAGTTGTGTGCCTTGTTTGTCACAGAGTTGGTCACCTTGTATAAAGTCCACCTTGTGTAGTTGTGTGCCTTGTTTGTCACAGAGTTGGTCACCCTGTATAAAGTCCACCCTGTGTAGTTGTGTGTCTTGTTTGTCACAGAGTTGGTCACCCTGTATAATGTCCACCCTGTGTAGTTGTGTGCCTTGTTTGTCACAGAGTTGGTCACCTTGTGTAAAGTCCACCTTGTGTAGTTGTGTGCCTTGTTTGTCACAGAATTGGTCACCCTGTATAAAGTCCACCCTGTGTAGCTGTGTGTCTTGTTTGTCACAGAGTTGGTCACACTACATAATGTCCACCCTGTGTAGTTGTGTGTCTTGTTTGTCACAGAGTTGGTCACCCTGTATAATGTCCACCCTGTGTAGTTGTGTGTCTTGTTTGTCACAGAGTTGGTCACCCTACATAATGTCCACCATGTGTAGTTGTGTGTCTTGTTTGTCACAGAGTTGGTCACCCTGTATAATGTCCACCCTGTGTAGTTGTGTGTCTTGTTTGTCACAGAGTTGGTCACCCTGTATAAAGTCCACCCTGTGTAGTTGTGTGTCTTGTTTGTCACAGAGTTGGTCACCCTGTATAAAGTCCACCCTGTGTAGTTGTGTGTCTTGTTTGTCACAGAGTTGGTCACCCTGTATAATGTCCACCCTGTGTAGTTGTGTGCCTTGTTTGTCACAGAGTTGGTCACCTTGTATAAAGTCCACCTTGTGTAGTTGTGTGCCTTGTTTGTCACAGAATTGGTCACCCTGTATAAAGTCCACCCTGTGTAGTTGTGTGTCTTGTTTGTCACAGAGTTGGTCACCCTGTATAATGTCCACCCTGTGTAGTTGTGTGTCTTGTTTGTCACAGAGTTGGTCACCCTGTATAATGTCCACCTTGTGTAGTTGTGTGTCTTATTTGTCACAGAGTTGGTCACGCTGTATAATGTCCACCCTGTGTAGTTGTGTGCCTTGTTTGTCACAGAGTTGGTCACCTTGTATAAAGTCCACCTTGTGTAGTTGTGTGCCTTGTTTGTCACAGAGTTGGTCACCCTGTATAATGTCCACCCTGTGTAGTTGTGTGTCTTGTTTGTCACAGAGTTGGTCACCCTGTATAAAGTCCACCCTGTGTAGTTGTGTGTCTTGTTTGTCACAGAGTTGGTCACCCTGTATAATGTCCACCCTGTGTAGTTGTGTGTCTTGTTTGTCACAGAGTTGGTCACCCTGTATAATGTCCACCCTGTGTAGTTGTGTGTCTTGTTTGTCACAGAGTTGGTCACCCTACATAATGTCCACCATGTGTAGTTGTGTGTCTTGTTTGTCACAGAGTTGGTTACCCTGTATAATGTCCACCCTGTGTAGTTGTGTGTCTTGTTTGTCACAGAGTTGGTCACCTTGTATAAAGTCCACCTTGTGTAGTTGTGTGCCTTGTTTGTCACAGAGTTGGTCACCCTGTATAAAGTCCACCCTGTGTAGTTGTGTGCCTTGTTTGTCACAGAATTGGTCACCCTGTATAAAGTCCACCCTGTGTAGTTGTGTGTCTTGTTTGTCACAGAGTTGGTCACCCTGTATAATGTCCACCCTGTTTGGTTGTGTACAGTCCTCGTGGATGCCTACTTGGTTGTGATGTATTGATGGTCAAGTTGTCTGGGCTGGCATCTCTTGGAGTGAGGTTGATGTAGAGACTTCTCTCCTGGTCCAGTACCGAAGTACCATCTCCCCAGGAACTGTCATGCAGAGTTATTCTCCCCCTCTCCAAGCTCTGAAACCATTGAGGGGGTCACTAGACTAAAATCTCACATCTGCAGAGAGGTATAGTAGGATGTAACCAAGCCACGAATCACCACATTCAGACTGGCTGGAATTGGGCCTCGGCTGGTAGTGTTGTCTCCATGGATTTTAGGTACTTCAGTGTCCACAGACTCTGACATGTCACACAGGGGACGTACCATCCTTGACTATAAACCATTGTTTGTGTATTTCCTTGTAGGAATTAACAGTCTTGAATAGAACTGTTGACCCGAACCTCTCTTGGGAGATCAGGTTTCGCCTGGAGGAGGAAGAGAAAAACATTTACAAGGCAAAAGCAGAAGAATATAAGGCTCAGGTACAGTTGTAAATGTGCCCTTGTTTTAGTACATGCCTTTTGTTGGATTGTAGGTGGTGCTGGTGTTGCTGCTGAGTTGTCTGCTCTTGGCAGTCCAGTGGCATTCTCATGCAGGTGCCTTAGTTGGATCACGTCTGTTGTTACAGTGAGTGTGTGGTTTTCTGTGAATGTCATTTGTTTCATGAGTGTGTGGCTGGTTTGTGTAAAGGCCTGGTTTTCAATTATCTGTTGTTTCAGTGAATGTGTGGTTTGTGTGAATGTCTGTTGTTTCAGTGAATGTGTGGTTTGTGTAAATGTTTGGTTTTCTGTGAAAGTCTATTGTTTCAGTGTGTGTGTGTGATCTCATCTCATCATGTTCCTCTTTTGCCTTGCGGTGTCGAGGTGAAGTATAAACAGCGGGAGATTGCCCGCTTATGGGCTTCATGTATCGATATTCCCATGGACTCTGTTATTCCCTGCGTCCATCGTTTACGTGGTTGGCCTCTGCTTCCCTCTGATCTGTACATCATTGCTTGTTGTGGTATACTGTTGGTAACCTACTTGCGTGGCCAAACCATTTAACTTGCTGCCTTCTAATAAAATCTAGTGCAGCTATAATCCCCACTTTAGTCCTGATTTCTTCATTTCTGATCTTATCTCTTCTTGATACATTGAGATTCTTCTCAGGAATCTCATTTCTGTTGTTGTGATTTTTCTTTTTTCTTAGTAGTTATTGATACATGTTTGTTCTTTAGTATTGGTGCCATTTGTCCAATGAGTTGGTTTGCCTTATTGCATCTATTTTCGATCTCGTCTTCTGATTTGCCATTTGATGATGATATACTTCCTAGGTACTTGAAACTCTGTACTTGTTTCAAGGGATGATCGTTTAGGTGAATCGTTGTTGCTGTTTCTTCTTTAGTTACAGTCATTACCTCTGTTTTACTTGTGCTAATTTTCATGTTATGTTCCCTACACATTTCATTTAGACTATTCATGAGGTCTTGTAATTCAGCTTCTGATTTTGCTATTAGTGCTTGGTCGTCCGCAAACCAGGAGTTCTCTAATGGTTAGATTTGCAGATGGTTCTTCTTCTGTGTTCTCGTCATGCGGTATTCTTGCTGTCTCTGCTTGGCTGGTTTCTTTACATATGTTGTCTATATATGTTATGAACAAGAGAGGGGACAGGACACAACCTTGTCATACTCTGGATCTTATGGTGAAGAGTTCTGAGTGTCCTCCAGTTGCTCTCACTATGCATTCACTGTTGTTGTATAAGCTTCTACATAGGTTTGTTAGATGTGTACTCACTCTATATTGTTTAAGGATTTCCCACAGCTTGTTTCTATCTACTCTGTCAAATGCGTTTTCTTGGTCAACAAAGGCTAAGTAGAGTGTTTCATTGAATTCGATTGATTTTTCTATAAGTTGTCTAAGAGCAAAAATGGCATCTGTGCATCCTTTGTTGTTCCTAAATCCAAGTTGTTTCACTTAGCTGGGGTTCTATGGTAGTTCGTAATCTTTTCTCAAGAATTTTGCAAAATGTTTTCCCGGCAAGCAGATCTCTTTCGAGAGACAATGATTGCGGTCATCCGGCCAGTATGGTCACTGCCATAGAGGAAAGCAACGGCAAACTACCTCTTTGAAATTGCCTAGTTTATTATGATTCGCTTAAAGACTGATCATCGCAAGACAAGGACAGAGACATTAAAATTAGGAACATGGAACGTTAGGACGTTAAACGACGACGGAACATTAGAGAACATAACACAATAAATTCAAAGAGGAAAAATTAATATATTAGGTATGTGCGAAACGAGATGGACAGGAGCAGGCATCAAGATACATAAAGATTTTAAGATTATTTATTCTGGAGGTGAAGATCGACATAGGGGAGTGGCAATAATTTTGGACCGGAAAACGTCGTCTGTTCAGGGATATTGGGCCGTGTCAGACAGAGTTCTACTAGTTAAATTGAGTGGCAGACCTTTTAACATAAATGTTATTCAGGTATATGCCCCAACAGGAGAGTCCAGTGAAGATAGTGTAGAGGAATTTTATGACGACATAGAGTCTGCCTTAAAGAAATGTAAAAATTCAGAAATAAACATCATAATAGGGGACTTCAATGCAAAAGTAGGAAATCAAGGGGATAGATACACAGTAGGAAACTATGGTTTAGGAGAGAGAAATGAAAGAGGATACAGACTAGTAGAGTGGGCAAAAGAACAGGAAATGATTGTAGGAAATACATGGTTCAAGCAACACCCTAGAAGATTATGGACCTGGAGGAGTCCTGATAGCAGGATTAGAAACCAGATTGACTACATTCTCATTAGCAGAAGATTTAGAAACGCGCTAAAAGTAGCAAAAACAGTTCCCAGTGCTGATTGTTATAGTGACCACAGGAACATTGAGGATAAAGTTGAAGAAAGTCAAGTATATAACAGGAAACACTAAATATGACTTGTGTACATTGAGTAATGACAAGGAAATACAAAACAAATTCAACATAGAAGTACAGAACAGATTTGAAATATTGTCTGATCTAGAGATCCTATTCCAGGATGTGGATGATCAATGGGAAATGTTAAAGAATTCAATCAATGTGGCTGCAGAAACAACTATTCCAAAATTAAAGAAGGTGGGTCGTAAGAAATGGATGACTGAGGAAATTTTACACTTAATGGAAACAAGAAGACTCAACAAAAAATAATCCTGCCAAATATGAAGAAATTCACAGATAAGTCAGAGTATTATGTAGGAAGGCAAAAGAATCATGGCTTGAGGAAAAGTGCTTAGAAATTGAAAAACAACACAACAGTCAAAATACCAAATTAGTGCACAAGAGAATTCAGGAACTTACTAATAAAAGAACAAGTACATCAACAGGCTGTCTAAAAACTAAAGATGGCAAAATCATAATAGAAAAAGATCAGATTCTACATGTATGGACAGATTATGTGAAAGACCTGTATAATGATAACAGAGAGGAACAGTATGCTATTAGATTTAATAATGAAGGACCAGAAATTTTAAAGATGGAGGTTCAAAATGTTCTTAAGCATATGAAAGCTGGCAAGGCCCCCGGTGCAGATAACATCACAACAGAAATGATTAAAGCTTTAGAAGAATTTGGACTAGAGCAAGTCACTAGACTGCTGCACACATTATATGATACTGGAGATATACCTTCTGAATTATGTAATTCTGTATTTATTGCAATCCCAAAGAAATCAGGAACCTTAGAATGTGATCAACATAGAACAATTAGTATAATGAGTCACATCACAAAGATTTTGTTACGAATTATCATGCAAAGAGTGAGGAAGAAAATACAACCTGAAATAGGGGAAGAACAATGTGGGTTTGTAGAAGGAAAGGGTACAGTAAATGCTGTGTATATGCAGCGAACAGTTATTGAACGTGCTTTAGAAGTAAACAAGGATATACATCTTTGCTTTATTGACTACACAAAGGCTTTTGATAGAGTTAGACATGTCAACATTGTGGATATGCTTGCAGATCTACAAATTGATGGGA